>PITA01008253.1:0-44329 GCA_004023965.1 Spilogale gracilis | reverse complement strand
TTAAGCTTAACTCTTAGAAACCTCTTTCTGCATCCAAAAGGGATATACAACAAATCACAAAACCAGATGTAATTTGAATATTTGAAAACAGAGGAATAAGTAATAATAGGACATAATAATAACAATAGAAAGATAAAAGGTAATTTAAAAATTGTTATTACTATTATGACCACAACACAGAAATATCCTAATACTCTGTCAAAAAGAGAGTAAAAGATTATATGTTCACTTTTATTTTAACTAGGTAAAGTTTTAGTAAGTGTAAAAGCTACTATTAATTAAATGTCAATTTTGTGTTTGAGGATGCACTAGAGGCTTTAAAGATGCTATAAAATTAATCCCTATAAGACATTAAATGTCATAAATTTTAAGATGCACCATTAAATTAATAACAACTCTTAAAGATGGGAGGGAGAAAATTAAGCAACACAACATGTTACATTTATGAAACAATTATAAAATTATTTTTTATTTAAACATACAGATTCTAGTCCAAAGATCAAAAACAACATTTTCTAACATTTTCTAAATTTAGTTGTTAGCTCATATTTTTTACCCTCCTCCTTCTGTTGGTTATGTCATACATTTGTGTTATGGACTAAATTGTGTCCCCTCAAAACTGTTATGTTGAAGTCAAACCACCCACCCCAACCCCAGCAATGTGAATGTGAATGTATTTGGAAATACTACTTTCAGGAGGTAGTTAGGTTAAATGACGTCATAGGGTAGGACCTTAATCTACAGGATTAGTATATTTATAAGAGGAAAAGAAAGATATCTCAGTCCACACTTCACAAGGAGTGTGAGGGTATAATGATAAGGGGCCCTCCACAAACTAGGAAAATAGTTTTTAGAAGAAAGTAAATCAAGTACCTTGATTTTCCACTTCTCAGTCTCAAGAACTATGAGAAATAAATTTATACTACTTAGGTCATCTGATCTCTGGTATTTTGTTACAGAAGCCAAAGCAGACTAATATAATTTGTAATACAGTTATCTGGGGGTGGGATGGGGGTGGGGAATCAAAATCTTCACTCAATCCTAGGGCCCCTGACATCTGGGTGACTATTTTTATTAAATATGAAGATATTAAAGTTCATTCTTTGTGATATATGGTTCTATACATGGAATCAAAAATCAAATCCAGAAAAGCATGTGTCCTGCCCAATACCATACAGAACAGTTCTTTCATCTTAAAAAGTACCCTGCCCTTTTCCTTTCCTAACAGTAATGCACTCCCTGCCAACTGGTAACACCTGGCAATCGACTATCTGTTTTCTGTCGGCCTTTTTTTGAATGGTGCGTAAATGGAATCACAACAACATACTGCTCTTTGGGCTTGGTTCTTTACTTAGTAAAATGCATTCCAGATTCATCCATGCAGTCGTGCAAATCAGTAGTTCAGTCCTTTTTACTGCGCAATAGCATTCTATTGTTGGGATACGGCAGTCTGTTTAGCCATTTTTCTGTTGAAGAACATTTTGTTGTTTCAGATTTGTAGGATTATAAATAAAGTTGCCATAAAAGTTTGCATACAAGACGTGGTGTGAACATAAGTTTTCAGGCAAAAATGTAAAGGAAAAGGTAACTATATATAAACATAGTACTCTAGTTGGCAAATTTGTTTCTTATGGGGGTACAGGTCAGCAGTTATATATTATAATATATTTGTAGTGGGGTTTAACATAAAAGTCAATGGATGGTGGATAATGAAACAAGTTTTTCACAGTTAAGTTATAAATGAGCAACGTTAGAAAGTTAGAATGAACCTTGTGCTAGTGAAGTAAAGCTGGAGGCACCAAGAACTCAGGTTTAGCTTAGATAGCTAGAATAGATAAAGAGATAAACTGGAAAAATGATCACACACACACACACACACACACACACACACACACACACTAACTTGAATATATATTAGACTTAGTATGTATTCCTTTATATCCTAGTTCTACAAGGGCCCACTAAAAGGGTCTAGACACAGTGAAACCCCAGAAACCACAAGCATAATCTAGCACTTGGATTCTAAGGGCTGTTCTCCAGTGGAAGAAATCAAGAGTCCTTGTAGAACTGGCTCATTCTAGGGCTGTGGCAGGGAAAGAATATGATGAACCCAGATTATTTTATAGTGCCAGAAAGCAAGAAAACACCTAAAAGCAAAAGGATGGAGACATGCCAAACAGACAGAAGCAAAACTGAAAGTTTTCAATGGCTAAAGTGAAAAAATCTGAGGAAAAAAGATAAAGTTGGATTACACCTCAAAGTATCAAGTGATCAAGGTTAACATCACCAATTATGCAAGTTTGATAACACGATGTTCCTCCAAAACGATGCGATGAATAATAATAGTTCATGTTTGTGGTATTATTCCCCAAACCAATAACCTCCATCATCTTGAGAACAAAGAACAACCTCAAAGAACAAACTCAAACTGAGGACAATCAACAAAGTATCTGACCAGTGATTTTCAGAATTGTCAAGGTCATGACAAAAGAAAAAGTGAGAAAATATTACAGGAGGCCTAATGAATTATTATACTGTATTATCTTGTTTCAGGAAAATACAAGAAAAATAGAATAAAAACTGGTTAAACACAAATAACAGCTGGAGTTAAGTTAATAATAGCACACAAATGTTGGTTGCTTAATTTTGACAAATGTATTATGGTAAGAGAAACTGGATGAGAACTGTATAGGAAATCTCCATTATCTTTTAAACTCTCTTGTAGATATAAAATTATTTTTGAAATGTTATTAAAATCCATTTTGATTTCTGGCATTTAAAAATGTGCTAAAACATATATTTTAGAATTTCTCAGAAATTTGAATGTTTATCTCATTTTAGAAAACTGAGGGTCAAGTTTTTGATATTTGAGATTTATTATGAGAATAAAGCATTAGTGTCCTTTTCATCAGCAGTCATTTCCCCATCAATATTAAAATGAACAATTTTATAGTCCTTGGAAACCCTCTAACAGCTGTAAAAATCAAAATAAAGTTCTATCTATCAATATATATAAAAACAATACAAGAGCTGAGCAAACCCAAGGTTATTAATATGTGTAAAATCTATTCCTCAGGGACACCTGGGTGGCTCGGTTGGTTAAGCGTCTGCTTTCAGCTCAGGTCATGACCCCAGAGTCTTGGGATCAAGTCTCGCATCAGGCTCCTAGCTCAGTGGAGTGTGTGCTTCTCCCTCTGCCTGCCACTCCCCTTGCTTGTGCTCGCCCACCCTCTTTCTTTCTGTCAAAAAAATATATAAAATCTAAAAATAAAAATCTATTCCTCAAAGACTCAAAAGTAAGGCAGAGGTGTGACTAGAGGTGAAGAATTCAGTCCAGCTGAATTGTCTGATGGTCCATCATTTCCAAGCTAGGAAAGAAATTGAAAATTTACTTTCTATACTTCTACTAACTGTAATTTCTGCCTTTTTTTGTTTGTTTGTTTAGCATTTATTTATACTTAATGTAATTATTGATGTGTTTGTGTTTCAATCTAATTATTTGTTTTCATTTCTCCTATTTTTACTTTATTTCTCTGTCCCTCTTTCTTTTATACCCTTTCTATTTTATCACCAATATTGAATTCTGCGCTAAAACTCTATTTGTTGTGTTTGTGGCTGTACTAGAAATTACAATGTGCATCTTTGACATACCACATTCTACCTTCAGATAATGCTTCACTACTTCATGAATAATGTCAGAATTTTACAAAGTATAATTACATTTCTCTTTCTCCAGTCATTTTGTACTTCTTGACATGCTTTGTATTTCTACTTGTTATAAACCCTCATAAGACAGTGGTACTGCTTTTTCTTGAAACTGTTAACACTCATTAAAAGAAATTTAAATATATAGAAAAAAACTGTTCTCTGTTTTTAACTACATGTTTCTCCTTCCTGATGCTCTTCATATCTTTCTCCAGACTGAGGTCTGCTTTTGCTATCATATTTCTTAAGATTTTTTTTAAAAAGCCCTCCCTTCTCTTCTTTTTAAAGCTCTTCAATCATTTCTTGTAAAGAAGAACTAATTATCTCAGATGTTTTAATTTTGGAAATGCATTTATTTCACCTTCAATTTTGAAGTATATTTCCATTGTCTTGAGAAGTCTAAGTTACTAGGTTATTTATTTACACTCAGCACTTTAAAGATGTGTTCTTCCATTATATTCTGGTCTACATATTTTTCCTCCCATGAGAAATTATTTAACATTCTTATCATTGTTTCCCTAACTGAAATATGTCATTTTTCAGCCTCTGGGTGACTTTACAACTTTCCCTTTATCTTTGGTTTTCAGCAATTTATCAATTCTGTGACTAGATTCTTTGTGTTAGTCCATGACGTTTGTGGTGTCTTATTTTTAATTTTTTCCTATGCATTGACATTTTTCATCAGGTTTTTAAACCTTTGGCTATAATATTTTCAGATATTATTTCTGTTCCCCACACTTAGCTGTATTTTAGGAGCTTTACTTTAATATTTGCTATGGAGTTTGACATCGTTTGACAGCTCTTGAAAATTTTTCATCTTTATGTTTCATTCTGGCCATTTTCTATCAAAGTATCAACTTGCCTTGAAGTTCATTGATTGCCATGTACAGACTTTAAAGTGGCACCATGTGACCCTATTCATGATAGTCACAACTTTGTGTAATTTCCTTTCCTTGAGTAGAAGTGGGGCTTGTGACTTGCATCTGCCTGATTTGTATGTGATAACATAAAACTTTAATATCCATTGTACTAGAGTCTATCTCTTTCCTTCTCCCCACACTCCCCATAGGGGATTGCTGGTTTGAAGAAACAAGCTGCCACAAATTCCACAATTGCAAGGAATAAATTATGCCTGAGAAACAAGAACCTGAGAACGTATGGAAGCAGATATTTCCTTAGTCTGACATTTTTATCGCAGCCTTGTGAGACTCTAAGCAGAGAACTCACTTAAACTGATTTCAGATCTCTGACTCACAGAAATCGTGAGAAAACAAATGTGTTTTATTTTGAGGAGATGACTTTGTGGTAACTATATATATATTGGTTTTTTTTGTTGTCTAATATGATACCAGGTTCCTCAACTATTTCATTTTATATCTATATCTATATCATCTATATCTATATATGTATGCATAAATATATACACACATACATATTTCATTATATATACATAAATGTATAAATATAAAACTGTATTCAATATATATTCAATATATATTGTATTGTATTGAACTGTATAGTCAATGTATTGAAGTGTATAATACACTACATATAGTATTATATTGAACTGTATAGTACAACATATATATTATTGTATGAAATTGTATATTTTATAGGTATATATACACACATGTGTGTATATATGTGTGCATGTGTGTGTATGTATGTATATATATACACACAGATCATATATATATTATATATATAATATACAGATTATACACACACACACACACACACACACACACACATAAATATAATGGCATTCCTCTTTGTGTCCTCATCTTCAATTTTTCCATCTATGCATGTGGCCCACCATTAATCCTGGATCATTTAATTCATTGTCATTATTATTTTGAAAGTCCAACATGATCATTCTGCTACCTGGCTATTTCTATGTCTACTTTTAATGACTATATACTCTCTTGACCTTGACTTATTCATCCTTGTTATTGTTGTGTGTGATATACTTTTTTACTATAGATCAGACATTATGGATAATAGCAGAGATAGAACATTTGGAATTTAACCCCAGTAAAGAGTATGGTCCATTATGTCTCTTTTTCTCTTCAGTCTGCTACTGCAGAAACTGACTCAATCTAATCTGCATGTAAGATGCATGTGGAGTTTGTGTTGGCTTTAGTTAGGTTCAGTTCACCACTGGCTTCAAATATTTAGAAAGTAGGATTAATACTTCTTTTAGCAGGGCAGAGAACATGAGCACTAACCAGACCAGACACTACTTTATAGATACCAGGTTTCTGAAACAGAAAATCTCTGCTTTACAGCCCAGATGCTACCTTTTTGGAATGGCAGAAAGCTCTTCCTTTTCTCTCCCTGACACTCACTTTCTGCAGCTGATGATTTCTTTATTATGTACTTTTTCAGGCTTGGCAGGGATCCTGTGCATTCCCTGGCAAACTTAGACTTTCTCAGAAGGGTTTCCTTGAGTTCTCCCACCATTTCACTAAGATTCAGGTGACACTTGCCTTTCTTCTTGCTGAAAGCCCCTCATGTCTCGTCCCTTAGACTATGTGCCACACTTGTGATTCACTGAAACAACATAGGGAAGAGTAGATGGCTCTTTGCAGGCATAATCCCCTACTGGGATTCCTGATGATTCTCATCTGTCATGTAAGCATATATATGGCCATTAAAAGTTTGATAAAAGTTTGCTATTTTGGGGTGCCTGGGTGGCCCAGTGGTTAAGCCTCTGCCTTCAGCTCAGGTCATGATTCCGGAGTCCCTGGATCAAGTCCCGCATCGGGCTCTCTGCTCAGCGGGAAGCCTGCTTCTCCCTCTCTCACTCCTGCTGCCTGTATTCCCTCTCTGGCTGTGTTTCTCTCTTTCAAATAAATAAAATCTTAAAAAAAAAAAAGTTTGCTATTTTTCTCCCAACCATTCTCTACAGTAGCTTCCTCCAACTCCCAACACTCCACCAGAGCTGAAAGCATCTATGGACCCCTTCTTTCCTACAAACTGTTCATCAATTTATATTTAGGTCTTCAATTCTCTGATTTTTTTTTTAATATGATTTGGTAGCTTGCTTATCAGATTTGCCCTTATGATCATGGTGGAAGCAATGGGCTCTTTTTTTTTTTTTAATCTTAATTAGGACTATTTCTGCAATGTAGGAATTTGAATCTCTGTATATGTGTGGCTAAAATCTCTCTTTGTAGTATCCTGAATTGCCCTCCACATGTCCTAAATTCACACCATCAATAAATAAATAACTAAACAAATACATAAATAAATAATATAAGTGAAGGGCTGGGACTTGCCTCACATACGTCATTTGAGAAATTAGAAGATGGATTATTGGTTTTTTTCCCCATTAGGTTGAAAAGGATATTAATTTAGATGTCTTATTTAGGACCATGAAGTTTCTTTTAAAATTCTCTTTCATTTCATTTTGTTTTTGAAAAAATAGAATTTTTGTATATATAAAATGAATAAAAAAAAATCAAGAAAGTAAGAAAAACAAGCTTGAGGTCATGATAAACCAAAGTCAAGAAAACTGATTTCACTCTAGGAACCAGCAACATTTAATGAGAGTGAAGCAAACAGCAGGGTGTTAGATAAATGAAAGCAGACAGGAAAAAAGTAAAATAAACAACTTGATCAAAGAATATAGAACTGTGATCAAAGAAAATAACCTTATAAAGGAAACAATACTTGATTTTCCACAGAGACACTTAAAAAGCAGAGAATATGTTCAAAATTTAGTCAAGTTGTAGTACCAGGTCTGTACTTTATGAATACGCATGTTACAATAAATATTCTCTTTTATTTTCTACAAGTTGAAAATGGAGTAGCCAATAAATAACTATGTTGTCACTTTTTTTAAGATTTATTTATTGATTTATTTGACAGAAAGAGAGAGATCACAGGTAGGCAGAGAGGCAGGCAGAGAGAGAGGAGGAAGCAGGCTCCCCGCTGAGCAGAGAGCCTGATGCAGGCCTCAATCCCAGGACCCTGAGATCATGACCTGAGCCGAAGGCAGAGACTTAACCCACTGAGCCACCCAGGTGCCCTATGTTGTTATTTCTTACATAAAACAAGGCCCCCGAAAAGGAAAAAAAAAAAAAAGGTAATTTTGTTTTTATTTATACTTATAAATAATATAGCCAAAAGCTAAATTTAAAGGGGGCATAATAAAATCCAAAGTAGTAATTTTGATGTAGACTCTATACAATTAGACTGAGTAGTCTTCATGATTTAAAAAATCTTACTCTCCAAATTACCCAATTTGAAAAAATATACTAAAAACCAGATTTCTCCTGAGTGTTTTACAGACCTGCCTAATAGATCTTACTATTGATTCAAGGATATCATGGCAATTCAAGGAGAAGGAGGGGATTTTAGGAATTATTATGTATTTTTATAGGCATCAAATTTTATACCCAGATTAACTTTGGTAACCACTATACCTATCTGTATTCTATTTTTTTCTAAAGTGTTTTATATCAATTTAACATTGATAATGATCTTTCTAGGAAGCTAAAAACATTAATATATAATCTCTTTTATCCTTTAAAGTGTTAACTACATAGCAAAGTGATATATCTTAGAATATGAAAAAAAAATAGCTGTAGATATTTCCTTATGTGACAGTATTCTCTGGATTTGACTGACACATAGGAGATCTTTCCACCTAATTTCTGTGCTTTCTCATTGTATAAAAACAACAGTTAAAGTGTAAATACAATTTAGGAATTAGTTAAGAGCCTTAATTACGCATGCCTGATTTCCCTGTTTGGGTCCCAATATTTGATTATTTCCCATCCTTATCACCTCTTATTTGTTTATATATGTATTGCTAGCACTGAGCACACAGCATGTGCCAAGTAGACACTCAAGAAATACGTCTAAAAATAAATGAGTAAAGGTTTATTTTACTGGAAAATAAATGTTTGGCACTAAATATAAGGGTAGCTATCTGCTAACTTTTTCTCCCTCTCCCTTTATATGTGTGTGTTTTCTAAGGTTACACAGTACACAGGGTTCAGAAATGGATCATTTTAGACAAGTCTAGCATATAAGGCATTAAAATCTGTCACCTTTCTAACTATTGATGTAAACCCAGATGTCTGTATATGAAGACACAATATTAACCTTGTTATTAAACTATTAGACAATTGCCCTGTTCATTTTTCTTACCACACATATGCAAATGTATTCAGAAATAAGCATGGGATATATACATAATATGATAAGGACTAACAATTTAAGCTAAAAGCCTAAAAGAGGGTGGTAGGGGAAATGCAAGAATCGCTATCAATTTCTTAAGGGCATGCCAGAATTGCATCATGGTGAGCTAGGTTTCCAAGCTATTTGGGGAGAATGAATGAAAGCTTTTGGGAATGAGTATGGACATACCTAGTTCATCTTGCTCAGGATCTAGCACATTTTAGGTGTTGAATTGATATGTAAGTAAGAGTAGAAAAAGACAGAAGGAAAATTGCAAATGGAGGATGCAGGAAGGAAAACAAAGGAAGGTCTATGAAAAGAGAACGTTTCATTACAAACTAGAGTTAAGATCTTGATGGACAGGAGCTGATACCTGCAGTTCTTTTCAGTTCCATTATGATACATATGAAACAATGCAGAAATCTATGCAAAGATATTCTTTACCAAAGAGAACATCTACAATCTTTTTATTCTTTTACAGTTGCCCAGAAGACCTGCCCTAAGATAACTGATGTGACATTAGTCTCATCATTTAGATAAAATAGGCAAAGCTTGGGATAGTTCAATGAATTATCAGAAATCACAGAGCTCGGTGTTAGAGGTAGGATTTGGACCTGACCTTCTGGTTTTGAAACACAAAGTCTATACTAGGGTGTCTATTAAGCCTCACCCTATCTTATGACTTCATAATAAATAATTATCGATTTTTAAAAGTCTTATTTTTCATTAAACTTGGATCTGAAAATTTTAAAAGTTTTATTTTCAATAAAACTTAAAATCTCTGACCTTTCCTATACTCACTGGACATATCTCAGTTTCATGAACCAATATAGTTAATCTCTCTATGAAAATCCCTTATGATGTGTTGTCAGAATTTGTTCCCACTTATAGTATCAGTTCAAACAGCTTTTCAGAGATAACTGTAATTCTGAAGAAAGGCTGAGTTCTTTATGGCTAATCCTTCATGTGGCACCACCACTCACTTTATTTTTAGCATCACTGGATTCAAACAACAGTCTCACTCTGACACCTTCAGTGGCTTCCAGCTACCTCTGGTATCCCAAAGGACCCTGAGGAAAGTTGGGAGTAAGTACCGGGTTTGAATGAATTTTCTCAGTCTTACTAAATATGAAGCTCACACATTACATTTTGTGGAACTTCCTGATTTCAAAGTAGTGATAAGCTTTGACATTTGGAGGTAGTAAAACAACCACTGTGGATGCTCTCTATTTTTGGTAGAGCTATACAATCTGAAGTGTTCATGCAATAAATGATTTTATATGCAAGATCTATTTTTAGGGAGAGGCATTTGTACTGGAATTTTAACATTTACTGCATTAGCCACCCTTTCATTGTGAATGCATGCATTTATTCAATTATTATTTCATATATATCATTCATTCAACAGACTTAATTTCTATCATATATTAGATGTTAGATTCTAGGAACACAAAATTTGAAACATAGCCTCTAATTTCTAAGACTGATGATCTGTTTTTTTGTTTGTTTGTTTGTTTTTGTTTGTTTTAATTTACTTGGGGCGCCTGGGTGGCTCAGTTGGTTAAGCAACTGCCTTCGGCTCAGGTCATGATCCCGGAGACCGGGGATCTAGCCCAGCATCTGGCTCCCTGCTCAGCGGGAGGCCTGCTTCTCCCTCTCTCACTCCCCCTGCTTGTGTTCCCACTCTGGTTATGCTTCTCTCTGTCAAAAAAATAAATAAAATATTTAAAAAAAATTATTTACTTATTTGACAGAGAGATGGAGAGAGCACAAGTAGGCAGAGCAGCAGACAGAGGGAGAGGGAGAAGCAGGCTCTCCACTGAGCAGGGAGCCCGATGCGGGGCTAGATACCAGGACCCTGGGATCATGACCTGTGCCAAAGGCAGCCATTTAATTGACTGAGCCACCCAGGCGCCCCAAGACTGATGATCTTAAGGAGAGAACTCTGTAAATCTTTTTAGTGCTTTATTATTTATAAAATCAACCCATCCCAACTTTTAATTTTTATTTTCTGGGGCATTCCTATCCCTCTTCAGTCTCAAATATTCTTTTTTTTTTTTTTTTTAAGAAAAAGTCTCAAATATTCTAAAGTATTTATTTATACTCCAGTCTCAAATATTCTAAAGTATTTATTTCAAGTGCCTATTGGTAGATATTTAAGATTCTATACAAGAAACTGTAGAATATGGTTTTTAGTTATTGCTGTTATAAATGGAATTACATCATATTTCTTAACCAGCTATTTAAGAACATTGTTGATTTTATGCTAATTTTGTTCAACTCTGTTACTGGGCTTAGTTATTATTTTGTCTCTTTATTTTTGTTTTTCAGCTGCTTTTGTTGGTCTTTCTAGGTGAAATATCATATAAGTGGCAAATAGTGAAAACTGTATTCTCAATTTTCAAAAAAATACTCATTATTTTGTTATCCTTTCTGATGTTATTAAAGATCACCTCTAGAATGCAGTTTAAAAATAATGATGGATTATCTATTCTTGTACTTAGAATTAATGAGAATGCTTCTAATCTAGTGTTTCATCATAATTATTAATTATGCTTGTTTTTTATACTTTTCCTAATGTTTATTTTTATTATTTTAATGAAAAATTCTATAATTATTATTCTACCAACAGTTTCTAGTGGGTGTGGGTCTTGAATCTTAAAAATATCGTTGATGCCTATTCATCAGGGAGCCTGACATGGAACTTGATCTCTGGACCCAAGGATCATGACCTGAGGCAAAGACAGACACTAATCGACTGAGCCACCCAACTGACTGAGACACCCAGGCACCCAGCCTTTATCTTTTCATAAAGGATGTTTTTTTGAGAGAAGATTTTAATGTAGAGAATGTTCTATTTGCTGATTTTGTGTTCCTTTTATGGGCAATGTTTATAAATGCCCCATCTATGTTTGCAAACTCTAAGATTGTATGTCTCAATTCATTTAGTATTCTTAATTTTTCTTAGTCATGTTTTGTGGGGTTTTTTATAGTAAAAATCTTCTATATCGTTGGTTAAATTTATTTATAATTTTTCTCCATATTTGCAGGTTAATTCATTGCTAGCCTAACTCCACAATAATTGTGATGCCACCAGGAAATTAATTCTACTCCCAGAAAAACTCAGGTACAGGGAATGGTATAAAATATTTAATGTTTCTATCTAGTTACCTAACAGTCATTACTGTGTTTACCTAGGATGGAACTGTAGAAATACTCTCTTACTTTTGTCTATGGTCACAAGTGGCTATTTCTACTTCCCTGATCTGCCCTCTGTCATCATTCTGCCTATCAGTTCCTTGGGAAAAAGCAAAATCTTTATTTCTGTTTACCTATTTTTATTATCTTATAATATGCATTTCTTTTCCTTTCTTTCTCTTTCCCCGCCCAGTTTTATTTTTTACTTCCTTAGATAGGGAAGGAGGGGAATACAACTAATGTTACAGAAGGAAAAAAAAAAAAAACAGAAAACTTATGATGATTTAAATATACATTCTGAAGAAATACATATTCTCTAACCATCCCTTGAAAATTATCAAATTAGCTAAGGCTTTTCACATTCTTTCTATCTTTTAGAATTTTAAGAGCCTACTTGATGATTTCAGTGGGAAGCTGATATAAAAGCACTTTTTGAAAGAATGGGACATTACCTAATGCTTATAAAACATTTTTTAAAAATATTTTATTTATTTATTTGACAGAGAGAGAGATCACAAGTAGGCAGAGAGGCAGGGAGAGAGAGAGGAGGAAAGAGGCTTCCTGCTGAGCAGAGAGCGGGACCAGGGCTGGATCCCAGGACCCTGAGATCATGACCTGAGCTGAAGGCAGAGGCTTTAACCCACTGGGTCATCCAGGTGCCCTTAATAAAACATTGTTGTTGTTGTTGTTCATATAACACTGAGAAAAAGCAGAGAAGTGCTTACCCTTTCAAGAGTACAAAGTTGTACTTTTTACAAGCTCCCCCATGACTGTAATTCATAGTTACCTAGGAAGATCAAAACAGAAAATCCCTTCCTGAAAGGAATAGTCAGGAGTGAAAGAGTTTGGATGTGGAAAAAAGATTTATCCCACTTTTGTTTATCCTACCAGTAAGCAATATGGCACTGGATACCAGGGAAGAGGACTAAAAAAAATCTTTTCAATCTTATATTTCCCCATTTTTATTTCTTTGACTTTGTAACTCTCTGAAGAACTCCTTATGATGATCAACAAAGAAGCAATTCATATGGAAAGCACTCCTATACTGTCTGCAGAGGCAGGGAAGAGAGGATAGATGGGAATTTTTAGTTCTATGGTGAATCTAGGCTTTGGGGAAGACACCATTAGTGAAAACAGAGTGGTGGTGGCAAGCAATTTCTGAGAGCAGCAGAAGACATTCTATGTCTTGGGAGGCAGAAGTAAGGGAAAAAAAGGAGGAGCAGAACTGGGGAGAGCTTGGGATTCTTGAGCCAACATTGTTCCCCATTTACTGATTGATGCAAAACAATCATACAATGGCATCGTCCCACTAAACCAAGTAACTAAATAAATAGAAAATTTCATGGACTATTATGCTGAAACAGTATTTCTGAATCAAACATAGAAAGGAAAGGAATCTCACACAGACCATAGCGTGCTTGTATTCCCAGAAAGTGAAAAGTCTTAACATTTCTTCACTTTCTGTAAATTTTCTCCAGTTTCTAAACAGTACTATTTGAATGAATTTGTTGATAGGTTTATCTCAACCTAAAGTAAAACATAGACATAAACATATTTTAAATATTATGTTCTACCTACAGATATCTTAATAAAAATGTTCTACATACATATACATAATGGGTAAAACTATTATAGCTTAATTTTTTTCTCATCAAATTCTATCTATGGACCTTAAGACCTATTTACACTTGGTATTTGACATTTATCAAGCTATTTTTAAATGCATTATGACATGTGATTGGTCATGTCTCAATCACTGAGAGCATTACTCTTTATTCTAGTCAAGAAGAATCCAATCCAAACCCCTTCCAATAGAAAACCATGGATATGTCAGGAAGAGAGTTAGTCGTTGCATGCACAGTTTTAATGGTTCCTTGCTTCTTACATGTTGCATCCAAGGCACTGAAGATTAGGAAAAAAAGTACTCTGCTCAAAGATACTTTGCTTTGATGAGCTAAATATAGACTCTAGGATGACATGTTTTGAGTCCAAATCCAAACTTCTTTATGTCAAACATCACATCTTCAAAGCCTGGACTTGCTCATAGGTTTTAGGCCACAATATCTGTTAAGGAATTGACATATTAAATGAGTTGTTGCTCTGATTATAACAGCTTATAAAACTTGAGCACTTACTATGTGCAGGTATCTGAGTTAGGTTGTTTGAAACATCACATCTTTGTCACAGACTCCCTATATGAATAGTACTCATCTTTCTAATTCACAGATAAAGTAACAAAAAACACAGAAACTGGAAGAAAGCAAGTCTACATGACTAGAGCGCAATGGTGAGTTATTCTCTGCTAAGTGGCATAAAGTATATGGTCAACATGGTCCTTGAAATCTCAGCATGACTGATATCAATTTCTAAATTTCTCACCTGCTAATTCTTCTTTCTGATCTCTTATCTGTGTCAGGCTTAATCTCCTTGTATTCGTTCTGTTTATTTTTGACTTTATATACCTGTTCTATCTAATCTAATATCTAATCTAATCTAATCTAATCCAACTAACTGCCTCCTAGTTACCTTTCTTATAATTAAAAAGATAATGGTAAGATTGTTTAATAAGAATGTTTATAACAGAGGTGCCTGTGTCGCTCAGTCAGTGGAGCCTCTGCCTTTGGCTCAGGTCATGATCTCAGGGTCCTGGGATGAAGCCTGTTTCTCTCTCTCTCTCCATCTGTCATTCCCCCTGCTTGTGCTCTGTCAAATAAATAAATAAAATCTTAAAAAAAATGTTTTGCCAACATTTGCTAAACTGAATTCCGTGGAACAGCGGTTACACAAATTATCAATGACAAAAGATACTCTAATGAAATATATCTCAAAAAAATAAATTAGGGGCGCCTGGGTGGCTCAGTTGGTTAAGCGACTGCCTTCGGCTCAGGTCATGATCCCGGAGACCTGGGATCGAGTCCCACATCGGGCTCCCTGCTCGGCGGGAAGCCTGCTTCTCCCTCTCTCACTCCCCCTGCTTGTGTTCCCTCTCTCGCTGTGTTTCTCTCTGTCAAATAAATAAATAAAATCTTAAAAAAAAATAAATTAAAAATTAAAAAAGAAATATATCTCAGTGATGTTATATATTTTTAAAATTATAATTGACAAACAGTATTATATTAGTTTCAAGTGTACAAGATAATAGTTAGATACTTTTTATACATTACAAAATGATAACTATGATAGGTCTAGCTATCATCTGTCCCTCTATAAAGTTATTATAATATTACTGTATTCTCTATAATGTATATTATATCCCTACAACTTATTTACTTTATGACTGGAAATTTATACTTCTTAATCTTTGTCAACCTTTGGAAGCTCACAATCAACTTTAGACTCAAATAATGGTTTTGCAGAGGTTTTAACTTTGGATGTCTTGGTATCAGTTTTCATAAAGCCTTTGGGGTCACATAATAATTATCATATACTCCTGATCTTTCCTTGAAGTAAATACCCTCATGACCACTGATTAATTCCCCAGGGAGGTGTATGTTCACCTCTATGTCCTCCCTAAGCCATCAATGAGGAAAGAAGAATAATCCAGGATGCTCCTTGTAGGAGGTTGACAGTTTTTTGCAGAGGCATTCTGTTGAAGAGGAATATAGGAACACACTCATGCACAGTTTTAATGGTTCCTTGCTTCTTACAGAATGCCTATCTGGATGCTAGAGAAACAAAAGTTTAGCCATAAGAACTCTTTGACATTTCCAAGGAGGACCAATTTGAACTCCAGTTGAGATTCTTTTCCTGGTAAAAGTCTTCAAAACAAGTGATTTTCACTATAGACTTGATAGTGACAACTTAATTATCAAACACTCTGGAGAGGATGCAATAACATTAATGAAACTTGACACATAATTATCATTTTTCCAATATAATTACCATGTAGTTAAAGCTCAGTCCTTGCTATGATGAGATTTCTGAAATGTTCTTGTTTCCCTATGATGCTGGGTTTATCACTGTTTCCTCTCTTCACACTTAAATATGTTTTCTCAAAAAACAAAACAAAAACAAAAAAAAACAAAAAATACAGAAAATGGAGAAAAAGTATATTCAGGCTATGAAACTCTCATACCATTTTCCCCTGGGCCCCTGGACATTTTTAGTGGACATTACCCACAATCCTAAATAATAAGAAAGAATGGACATGTATATTTATCAGGTATCTAACATGTGTTGGTGACATAATGGCCTTCCTACATATTATGATTTTTAATCATCTGTACAATTCTGAAAAGTAGTTATTCTATTGTCATTTAAGATGAGAAAACTAAGGTTCATATAATTTAAGAAACTTTCCCATGACCACCAGGCTTGTGTTAATAATTGTTATTACAATTCTTGTCTGTGTATTTCTGAGGCAAATGTTCCTAATTTTGCCTGCATATTAGAATCACCTAAGGAGTTTAGTAATTATTACTACCTGGATTCTACCACTAGAGAATATTTGGATTTTTAAAATATTTGGATTTTTACACACTTTCCAGGTATTTCTGAGGTAGCCATATCTGAGAATTACTGCTTTAAATCCTTCCTACAAAATCTATCAAACTTTCAAATGATCATAAATATGTGTTTTCAATCTAGAAACTAAAAAAACAAGAAGTGAATAACATAGTAAATTCTGTTTCAACTTAGGGGAAATTGAGTAGATGCATGATGTTGGAGAAAAATTGCACTGTGGGGGGGAGTGGGAAGAAATGGCCTTTGGAATTAAGGTAGAACTGGGTTTAAATTACCTCAGATAAATCACTTGTCCTTGTGAATGTAGATTCTAGTATGAAAGGCTAAAAAGTATGACTGATTAAAGGGCAAACGATTCTGATAGCCCAAGAGAGAACACCATCCTGGGAATCTGGGGAGCCTTTCTGGAGTAATTGACAACTCAACAAAGGATGAAATAATACAGAAAAGTTAGCCAGGGGAAGAAGTGAAGTAGGGATGGAAGAGAGTATTTGGGTATAAACATGAGACAGTACTGCATACAATTCACTTGAGAATTTGTAAGCAATTGAGGCTCCCTGATGGCTCAGATGGTTAAGTGTCTGCCTTCAGCTCAGGTCATGATCCCAAGGTCCTGGGATCAAGTCCCACATTGGGCTCCCTGCTTAGCAGGGAGCCTACTTCTCCCTTTCCTTCTACTGCTCCCCCTGCTTGTGTACTCTTTGTCAAATAAATAAATAACATCTAAAAAGGAAAAAAAAAAGAATTTGTAAGCAATTCAGTACAGCTTAGATGTGGGATGCCTTTTGAGCAGTGACAAAATATTTTAAACAAAGAAACTGTTTAATAGAGGCATAAGACCTTTTCCATTAGAAAGGACCTGAAAAAGCATGTTGTTTAATCCCATTTCTGAAGCACAAAATTCCTCATCTTTTGAGGGCCAGGAGCATGAGTACAGGACATAATAAGTCCATAGTGAAATGGCAGTGGAATCAGTTCTCCTTATTCTATATTCATTTCCCCAAATCATAAAGCAGGCTCTATTTCAACAAAATATAGTCAGGTCCAACTTCTCTTTGAAAATAAAAGCAATTATTTCTGGAAAATCAACATTGACGAGTAAAGGCACTGTCCTTTTTTGGGGTAGGCAAAGTTGTCCTTGAATAGCTCTCTCAATGAATAGCTCTTTCTCTTTTCCATCAGTTGTCATATTAATAAATGAACACATACTGTTCTACATTTGGGGAATGAAAGATCTTTCCTTCAATTACACAGAAAAAAGAAATGTACACTTAACATGACAAGAGGAGCTTTGAGAGGAAGAAAGAAGAGGGCAAGGAAGACAGCCAAGTTTGAAGTCCATTTTGGATGTATTTTCATTTGTTTCTGCTAGTGATTTCCCAACTGATATGTGCACTATATTTCCACACACCATGGATCCCAACGTATGTGGACTGTAAGACACTATCATGGAGTCCTAATAACAGGACATATTGTGACAACTCTTTTAATATATATTTTTAAAAGTATGTTATCTTATTGGCTTATTTAAAAACACCCTTACTGTGTATTTCAGTAGTTTCTCAAACTGATTTCTTTGCTTCTAATTTCTTATCTCAAAACTCTGCCTACTGTTGTCAAGTCAATCTTCACGAGAGTAAGACTTCATGAGAGCAAGGTTGTATAATCTTTAAATGGTTTTCCTAGTTCCTAAACTAGTTATTACCCCCAAGATCTTTTTTCCCAAATAAATAGCATTTTCCCCAAATTACTGGACAACCTATCTATGGTTCCCATACACTTTAACAATCTAACATTGCTTATGAAGTTTTTTTCTACCTGGAATTCTCTTCACCCACATCTCTGTCTTTTGAAACTCACCCTACCAATTCCTCCAGGATTCTCAGATAAATGGAATTCCAGTGAACATTTTATGTTTCCTTCTTAACCTGTTAATAAAAGTTTTAATCTTTTTTGTATTGATTCACTCAGAACAATCTGTCTCATATTCCAAATTATTTTACTGGTTTGTGAGTTCCTGGCAAAGAAATGTATTCCCTCCTCATACTCTCACCTTACCCCAATTCACATGTACACATCCCCATAATTACTGTAGTAGTAGGTCCAGTGTTTGGTGATTCTTGTTTTTAGTTATATTTCTAAGGGGATTCTTAGATTAAACAAGTCCTAATTCAATAGCCCCTGGATTGGATTTAAAGCTTCCCTTTCCAATTATTAAGATGACTAGCGGGTTGTCTTTAGGAGTGAGATTGGCATACCACAGTCACAAGATTAACTATGAAAAGACTGTGTAGAGGAATCACTTGCATATTTTTTTAACTTTTTTTAAAAAAATGACTTTATTTATTTGAAAGAGAGAAGGAGAGAGAGAGAGCAACCTGAGTGGAGGGGAGGGGTAGAAGAAGAGGGAGAGCAGACTCCTTGCTGAGCAGGAAGCCTGAATTGGGGCTCCATCCTAGGCCCTGAGATTATGATCTGAACTGAAAGAAGACACTTATTAAGCTACTGAGTGACCCAGGCAACCTTTTTTTTTTTTGACTTTTATACCTACATTTGTCTCATTCCCCTTCCCTTCTTTTATTTGCTAGATTCTTTTTTAATAACCCATCATTTTGTACATTTATATATTTTCTGCAGCTTCTGTACAGTTTTGCACATTGCTTCAACCATACTCTATAAATCTATTTTAAAAAGAGAGGAAATGGTTTCAAAAATCATTCTGAATATAAAATATTTACGTATTTTCTTTACATTTAATGGCTTACCCATGACAAGTTATTATTATTACTATTCTTCTAAAACTATTATTTTCGTAATAACTGTGAGTTATCCCAAGTCCTGGGGCTGCTGTGGTTCCTTTAAGAACCTTCTTGATACGAGTTATAGGAAATGAGATATGGGTTAACCTGAAGGACTTTTTTTTTAAGAAAAAAATATGTTGAATGCATTTTCTTCTTCCTGTTACTCACTCCAAGTATGAATGTGGGCATGATTTCATATCTAACCTCATTCTTTGAGATATTAATATGGCCCATAGCTCAAGTGTCTGAGCAAGAAAGTGTCAATATGGACTTAAGGATATTTATCTTTTCTGACCTCCTCAGTGAGTGCCTTTTCTCTTCACTCTAGCCCAAGTAAAGTAAATATCAAGAGGAAATCTTAGAGTTTTATGATTTTTGTGGCAGAAATTTCACAAAGAAGTAAAGTTTCCACCTCACTCCCATGTATAACCTTGAATAGAAGAATGCAAAAACCACAGATATCTTTATGACCTCCATGTAAGCTCCACATCTTGAGATCCTTTGACTCTTTACATATACTTGGTGTAGTACATATGGCAGTACTGTTTTCAAACAAGTCTTTGTTTTCTTACTTTTAAAATGGCATATTGGGAAGGAGATACATTGAAGGGGAACTTGTGGTTGTTCAATTAACTGAAATATAGTTGTTACATGAACTGAAATATGGTTAGTGCCACTCATAAGATGGGTTGCTCAGTATGTCTTTTGGCTCTTCTGAGAACAGAAGGGCAGAAGATGTTGGCACCAGACAATCTCAGTAGACTATAAACTCCACAAGATTAGGAATCATCACTGCCCCAAACTCCATCTGACTCCAAATATCTATCAGATTCTTACCACAACAATGTGTTTGTTGAACAAATGAACAAAGGAATTAACAAATATAAGTAGAACTGACTTTTGGCTATGGCATTTACCAGAATCCTATCATTTAGGATTAAATTCTTTGAACTTTAGTTTCTTCATCATTGATATGAAAACCTATTCTCCTGAATTGCTTTCATGTTTAAAGGAAACATGTGGTAAATTTTCAAAAATACAACAGATACTAAATAGATGTTTGTGAAATTAATAGGTAGATGGATGGGTTGGTGGGTGAGTTAGTGCATGAATGAAATGGGATAGCTCAAATACAATTCAGGTGTTGGATGTGTGAAGATATACCCATCAGGTAATCTTAGCAACACCTCTTTTGGAAGACTAGGAAATCACTGATTTTAACCTCTGGCTTAATCCTAAAGTGACTAGTAAGATGCCATATATTCCTTGAACATAGAGTTTAAAAGACAGTTTCATTCTACCCAATGATTTTCCACTCACTCTTCCAGTTGTATACACATTGGCAAAGGAGGAAATTATGAGTGCAAGTATCAAGTAGTTCCTGCAGGTTACCTTTGTGTTAAAGAGTCATTCTTTACTACCTCCTCTTCCATTAAGCACTTAACAGGTTTGTAATCATGTAGCAAAAAGGTAGCAGCAACTAGATTTGCAATGATGTCCCAGTCTCATAAAATAGACTCTTCTTTTCAGAATATTTTTCTCTTATTAGAAGATAAACATATATATTTACTTGCAGAACGACAAGTAACTCTCACTTTATTTTCAGCTGATTTTCACATTTAACATTCACCTTAGAATATTCTAACAATTTGCTCATATCCTCTAATATAATATTTGTCTCTGCTTATTTTATGCATTTATTCATTTTTTCTTATAATTATAAAATAATTTTTAACATATGCAGGAGTACAGTAAAATATGTGCATGTATTTTGTGTATTTGTGTAGATGTGCATGTGTGTGAATGGAGATACATTCAAGATGAAAGGAGGTATATCTTTTTAAGAGGGACTAAACATTAGCCATCTTATGTTTTAGACTATATACCAAATTACTTACTGGCTAAGTTCATTAGCATTTCAGTAATGTAACACTTTAATTGTGCTATGAGATTGCTTTAATCTTCCTCTCCTCAGTAATGAGAAATGCCTCACCCTATTGTAAAACTTCTGAAGTATTATGCACAATTCTGGATCTCTGTGACCTATTAAAACAGCATCTCTGGGAGGCAGAACCTGCACAACTCTTAAGCATGGCTTCCCAATGCTTTCATAAACTTGATTTAAGCTTACCTTTTCAGGCTGTCTCTTCCCCTTTCACCACTTCTAGGATCAAGCTTCCAGGGATGATTCATCAACCATAGGCATCCCTATAGTTTTATTCCCGTACCTAAATTTTATATATTTTAATGTAAATGTATTATAAATTTGTGTACTATAAATATTCTATATATTGAAGGAGTCAATTGATCAGTCAGTATTTGTCTTACTCAATGAGACTGAAAGCTCTACAGAGCAGAAATCATTTCTGTCTCCCTATTTATTGTCTATTCGATATCTCACATTCTCAATTACATTAATGTGAACAAATAAATAGATTAATTACATCCAAAATGGTATGTAAATAATTTAAAAATCCCCAATCAATAGTCAGTAGCTAATTTGACTGCCTGAATTTTTAAGACTCTAGCCTATACCAATAATCTCAGTATCTCTATCACAATAAGACTATGGGTAAGGGGGGCGCCTGGGTGGCTCAGTTGGTTAAGCGGCTGCCTTCGGCTCAGATCATGATCCCGGAGACCCGGGATCGAGCCCCACATCAGGCTCCCTGCTCGGCGGGAAGCCTGCTTCTCCCTCTCTCGCTCCCCCTGCTTGTGTTCCCTCTCTCGCAGTGTTTCTCACTGTCAAATAAATAAAATCTTAAAAAAAAAAAAAGACTATGGGTAAGGGAGAATAAATATATTAGCTGGATAAATATATGAGTCAAGTTACAGCTGTTCAATTGATGATGCCTTACGTATTCCAAGAATTCTCAAGAAACAAGTCAAATTCCCTGGTCTCCTCTGGCCTCTTGATTTTGTAAAGGAAGAAACCATAGAAGTTAAGTTTATACAGAGCAATGAATGAACACACTGGTTCATCCAAATCTATCTGCTGACTCTCATGTGTTGCTTTTCTTGCCACCCACAATATTACCTTTTCTCACCTTCTCACTATTTCTTTGGCTCAGCTGTCCTTTCTCTCCATGCTCTTTCCATCTGTGCAGGTATTACATTGTATGTTGGCTATAATTGTTGGCAGAAATTTTGTTTTTCATAGCTCTGTACCTCACCTGAGATTTTTATGTTCATCCCAAGTTACTGTGTGTTGTTCCCATGGCAGACATTCCTATAATAGTTTCACAACTTAATATCTATGTGACTTA
The DNA here is from genome assembly GCA_004023965.1 of Spilogale gracilis. NCBI lineage: Eukaryota > Metazoa > Chordata > Mammalia > Carnivora > Mephitidae > Spilogale > Spilogale gracilis. Next base: position 21,705 of record PITA01008253.1, on the reverse strand, counting down.
CATGAGACTTAACCTCTTGAGCCTTGATTTCCCCAACTGAGAGATAGGAATAGTAGATAGGAATAATGATTTCTAACTAGAGGGGTGATTATGAGGAATGCACTAAGAATGAAATCTAAAATAAAATGTAAATCATAAGTGAATGACCCATATTCTATATTTAACAAAGTATCTTACCTTCAACATGTATTTTTTTTAATCTGATATGAGAGAAAAAGAAGACAAAAGAGAAAAAAAGAAAAAATAAAGAAGAAATAGAAAATTAAAAAAAAATTCTTTGTGTATAGATAGCAAGGAACAGCACACAATAGTTAAACTTATAAATAAAATGTTACTTGATGGATAAAAAGACAAGATTTGTCTTCCATTTTTGTTGTTGTTATTGTTGTAGATTGAAATTAGCAGTCTTTTTTTTTTTTTTAAGACTGTATTTATTTGACAGAGAGAAATACAGCTAGAGAAGGGACACAAGCAGGGGGAGTGGGAGAAGGAGTAGCAGGCTTCCCACTGAGCAGGGAGCCCGACGCGGGGCTTGATCCTGGGACTCCAGGATCATGACCTGAGCCGAAGGCAGCCGCTTAACCAACTGAACCACCCAGGCAACCCTGAAATTAGCAGTCTTAAAAGAAAAGCTTAATATCTCATTTGGAAAAACTCCTGAAATACATGATTCGCATATGTATTTAATATAGTTATAGGGAAAAAATGACCAATAAATAATTTATATAGTGAATTTTGTTCATCTTAATATACAAAGATATATTATAAAGGTAACTGGAGTTGCCCCTAGGTATGTGAATCCCTTGAGGGTTTGTTTTGGTTTGGTTTGGTTTGCTTTTTATTTATTTATTTTTTCTATTAATGAGAGCAATTTGGGCAACTCTCTTCTTAAAATGAGATGTCAACCAAATGCTCAAATATTTACAAATGGCATTTTGTGTCCTTTAAATATTCAGTCTTTTTAGGTGCATGAGTCCTCCCCTACGTACTATTAAGTCCTCCCCTACAGCTATTAAGAATCAGTTGCAAGAAAAAAATAGTCATAAATAAAAAGGAGATTTTACAACACATGGTTTGAAATCTTAATGTGGTGCCTCAGATCAATCAAACCAATGAACATCAAAGTTCAGTTTCAGCATCAGTGTTTTTATGATAAATTTTCTTCTTCTTCTTCTTTTTTTCTATTTTCTCCTGTGGCTGGGTTATAGAAGGCTGCAGGTAATGTTTGTGTTGTAAAATTGAGGCCAGTAATTTAATCCCCCCATAAAACTCACTCACAATTACAATAGCATTGAAATGGTACATAAATGAGTTCTTCATAAAGCAGAAAAGAAAAATGGTACAACAGTTAAGCTTTTTAATGATGGGCACTAAAGCAATGCTGCTGATTAGATTCTTTGCTAATTACCTTCTGTTACTCAGATTGCATGTATTTCAGCAGAATAGAAACATCTATTCATAAATAGTTGTTTTCTTGGAGTAATATGAAAACATTTGATTCTAAAGTTGGAAAGTGCCTGTCCCAGTCAGATTATCCAGTCTTTAGCTTGTAGACAAATTTAATCACATTACCACCTGAAACAAAGTTTCAATGGCTTCCATTTAGTTGAAAGATATCTACTTTACACAAGGTGGTGAAAAACTACAGCAGTCATATTTGAGCTGAGACTTGAAACCCAAAAGATCTAGATAAAAAGATTTCTGAGACCTGTGAACAACAAATGCAAAGCACCAAGTCCAGAATGAGCTACAGATAAAAATAAAGGACAAAGTACTAACAAGGTAGTCCAGAAAGTCTGACAGGGGTCAGATGACAGGGACATTTCAGATCAGACCAAAATATTGGATATTTACTGTAAGAGTTATTGAAAAGCACAGAGCATTTACTCAGAGGAATGCTATCATACAAATTAATTCTTAAGAAATTCACCTATCTGCTAAGTGGTAAAAGGGCTGTAATGTGGTAAAAATAGAAGTAGGGAGCCATATTTTTATGAGGTTGTTGTGGACTGAAGTATATCCTCCCAAATTCATATGTTGAAACCTTAACCCCCAATGAGACTAATTTGGAGACAATGTTTTTAAAGAGGTAATTAAGGTTAAATAAGGTAAAAAAAAGTGAGGCTCTATTCTAACAGGACCGGCGTCCATATTCGATGAAGAAGGGAAATGTGGCATATGTCTGCAAAAAGGCCATGTGAGGACACAATGAGAAGGCAGCAATCTGCAAGCCAAGTCAGAAACCAATCCTGTGAGCACCATGATCTTGGACTTTGTTGCTCCAGAATTGTGAGAAAATTCATTTCTGGTTTATGTTTGTTGTTGTTGTTTTTTTTTTTTAATGTCACCAAGTCTGTAGGATTCTATTATGACAACCTAAGGAAAATAATACAAAGATTATACGGTTACCGTGGTAAGTGCAGAGGTAGTTTAATTATGTTGATTAAAATGGAAATGGAGAGAAGTAGACAGATTTAAGATCTATTTTAAAGGGGGAGGTTTTTTGTTTGTTTGTTTGTTTGTTTTGTTTTGTTTTTTAACCTCCACTGAATGAGGTCCAATGTTAAGGAAGGGAAGGAGGAATGACAAGAATAGATCTATAAATACATGGTAGTGCTATCACTTGATTCAGAAACAGATGGAAAAAGAACATATTATGGAGTGAAGAGTACTTGTGGATCTTTTACTAGCATGCTAATTTTGAGATCCAAATGGACATATAAAAAAGATAGATGTATGATCAGTAATTCAGAGGAGATATAATTTGGGAGTCACTGTCACCTCCTATAAAAACAGCAGTAGTGGCCACCTGGGTGGCTCAGTCAGTGAAGCATCTGTCTTTGGCTCAGGTCATGATCCCAGGGTCCTGGGACAGAGGTCTGCATCAGGCTCCCTGCCCAGGGGGAGCCTGCTTCTCTCTTTCCCTCTGCTTCTCCTCATAGCTCCTGCCCTGTCTCTCTCAAATAAATGAATAAAATCTTAGGGAAAAAAAAACAACAACAAAAAGAGTAGTAGCATACTCAGTGATTTCCAGTAACCCAGAAGATAGTTAATTTCAGGATGAACTCAAATACAAGTGAGTACATGCATGTATGTGCATGCACATTTATCCAAGTGCAACCAATATTTATTAAAAGTCTACTACATTCCAGAACTATGTTTTTCCTGGGATTGTGTTACTCCCTAGAGAAAACAGAAGACCTAATATAGACTCTATTAAAAGCTTACAGTCTAGAGTGGGTGATGATTAACTATATGTGTATGGAATACAAGTAAGAGAACAGACAATTAAAAATAGATGCTGTCATAGCATTGCATATGGATTGGAATGGGACATCATTGTGGGGATAGTGCAGTGACAGGCAGAATAAAGCTTTTTTATAATGTTCATATCCTATCCCTCAAACCTGTAAATGTTATTCTACATGTCAAAAAGGAATTAAGGTTGCACACATAATTACGTTTGCTAAACACTGATTTTTTTTTTTTTTAGCAGCTGATCTTAAAATAAGAGTACTGTGGGTTATCCAGGTGGACCCATCCTAATTGCATAAGCCCTTAAAAGTAGAAAAGGGAGAAGAGTCAGAGAGATGCAAAGTGAAAAGCATTTCTGGCTTTCAAGGTAAAAGTAAAGGGTTATGAGTAAGTAATGTGGATGGCCTCTTAAAGATGAAAAGGACAAGGGGACGGATCTTCACCTAGAATCAACAGTAAAGAAACACAGTCCTATATGTCTAACTTTATCCAAATGAGACCTGTGTCAGACTTCTGACCTAGAATACTCTAAGATAGTAAATTTGTATTGTTTTAAGTCACTAAGTTTGTGGTGATATGTTACAGTAGCTGTAGAAAATTAATATGTGCACATAATGCAGACTTTGGGATGAAGGATAAATTTCTTTAAGGACTAACACTTGAGTTGAAGATTGTGATGAATAGAGGTTATCCTGTGGAATACCAAAGGTGGAAGAAAAAGAAAGAAGAATGTTTTATTCAGACAGAAGACATAGGAGGTATCCAGATATAGATCCAAGAGAAAGTACATATTATATAATCATATTTTCACTATTACTTCACAAATCCTCTGAATAAAGACTCAAATCATATTTACAATGCTTTTTTAAAAAAGATTTTATTTATTTATTTGACAGAGAGAGAGAGAAAAAGAGAGCACACATGCAGCAGGAGTGGGAGGCAGAGGAAAAGGGAGAAGCAGGTTACCCGCTGAGCAGGGAGTCTGATACAGGGCTAAAATCCCGGGACAGAATTAGGATCATATGGGATCACAACCTGAGCCAAAGGTAAATGCTTAACTGACTGAGGAACCCAGGTGCCCCTTATATTTAAAATATTTTTAGCAATTTCTTCAATACCAGCGATAGTTTTACAAACACAATGTCATGAGGTTAGATCAAAGAAACTCCTGATTCCATATTAAATAATTATCTTCCAGATGAGTCTTATTTATATGAATGTATAAAAGAGGAATACAAATAAAAAAATGTACTTTCCTTTGTCAGAAATGATTGAAATCCTGCCGTACCCCTCCATGTATCAGAAGACTTGAAGAAATGTATTATTTGAAGATTAGTACTTGGTTGAGGGTATGTGGGATGAAGTAGTATTTTTTTTTTTAAGATTTTATTTATTTGACAGAGAGAGACACAGCTAGAGAGGGAGAAGCAGGCTTCCCGTGCAGTAGGCAGCCCGATATGGGGCTCGAATCCAGGACTCCGGGATCATGACCTGAGCTGAAGGCAGAGGCTTAACCACTGAGCCACCCAGGTCCCCCAGATGAAGTGGTATTTTGAGAGTTTACAAAACTCTAGAGGAACATAGAAGAGAGTGAATTCATTGACCAGAACAATTGAAGAAGTGATCTTGGGGAAACAAACACAGTGGACCTTGAACAACATAGGTTTAAACTACATGGGTCCACTTATCCATGGATTTTTAAAAAATAAATACTGTAAATTTATTTTTTCCTTATTATTTTATTAATAACATTTTATTTTGTCTAGCCTATAATGCATATAATACACAAAACATAGGTTAATTAACTGTTTATCTTATTGGTACACCTTTTGGCCAACAGTAGGCTATTAGCAGTTTTAAGTTTTTAGAGTCAAAAGTTATACATGGACTGTGGAGGTCAGAGAGTCAGTGTGCCTAACCCAGTGGTGTTCAAGGGTCAACTGCAAGCAAAATGTTAATACAAGAAACACTGAATAAAAGAAGCAGGGATGAGGGATAGAAAATAATTTACGGTAATATAAATTGAAAACAAATCCTCTAGTGAGACAAAATCCCATTATAACACATTTGTTCATTTTGGAGTTTGAATATACCAAACATTACATGATGCAATTTGAACCATAATTCTATTTGATGGAAGATAAATTGGCCTAAATGAAGGGTCTCTTCATCTTACACAAGCATTATAAAAATGATTCATTGTTATTACTGTTGCTGATGTAGAAATGGGCAAAGAGTCTCAGGTTTAGTCCTAACAAAAAATACTTTTATTAAATGGCTAGAAACTTAAAGACAAGATAAGCATAGAAAATAAAATGTGGGGCACCTGCATGGCTCAGTTGGTTAAGTGTCTGCCTTTGGCTCAGGTCATGATCCCAGGGGCCTAGGACTGAGTCCCGCACCAGGATCCCTGCTCAGTGAGCAGTCCACTTCTCCTTTCTTCTCTCCCTGTGGCTTTCCCCAAGCTCGTGCTCACTGTCTCTCTCAAATAAATAAATAACATCCTTCAAAAAATGTTAAGGTATATGTTAACAATCACAGTTATAATAGAGATCAATTATTGTGCTGCATCTTAATGAGGGTTTCTCAATGACCTATGAAGTTCCCAATGAGGGAGGAGCTCACAGATAAAAGATGTTTGCAAAATGCAGCTTTAGACCCCACAGTCACTGCCTCCCTACTTGTAAATGAAAGGTGCTCATATCAAAGATTTCACCAGTAAGGAAAGCAATTTAAATTTGTTTAACATCGTGTTCCACAAATATGATAGACTCTGAGTATGACAAACTTCAGAATATGATAGATTCTGAATATGAATATAGATATTACTGCCTCATGATTGACATTACATCTATTTTTTATAAAACAGAAAAATATAGTAATTATTATTTCTCCCTAAACTGTGTTGTATATTTCTCTATACTGAGAGTGCATATAAAAAACCTATTTAATAAATGAGGGACCAGGCTTAATCAGAAATGTTCTTTCATCTTCTCTTCCTTCTTTCTTGCCTCCCTTCTTTACTTCTTCCTTTGTATATAGTATGTGTTTCTCAAATAACAGCCACATAACATTAGTAAGCTCTGGGAAAAGTGCCAGTCTAATAATGGAGGAATCTGGATTTCAAACACTCAGACTTGTGGGAATTTCAATGACATTCACCATTACATCTTAGAGAACCAGAATCCTGACCATGCTAATAAGAAATTAAGACAATTACTACTTCCTGATTTGCATTTTTCACTATCATCTGAGGATAAATACAAAGTGTATTGGAAAATGAAATTGTGAAGACCTAAAATAGATGTCCATATACCATTTCCTACTGCATGCAGTACTATATACCAAGTGGATGTAGCCTTTCACGTGTTCATGCAGAAAGATGTGCTCAGCACCATTCTTAATGAGAGTAAGCCAAAATCTATCTAAGGAGCTGGCATTTGAATTGAGAAGTTACAGTGAGAAGAAGCCAGTTCTGAAGGGCAGTAAAAGGACACTTGAGATAGAAGACAACACAAATTCTCTGAAGTCCAAAAGAGTTTGCATTATTCAAGGAAGAAATTGAAGATAGTGTGGTGAACATATGGTCCCCAGTGATGTTACCCCATGGTACTTAATGCCCTTCTGTAATCTTCTCCTCTTGAGGTGTGAGGTGTGGTTTTCTTCTAACAAACAGAATACAGACAATATGAGGAGATGTATTTTCGGGGATTGTATTCTTTAAAACAGTAAGTTCTATGTCATTGGCAGATATTCACTATTTTTTTAAGACTTTATTTATTTGACAGAGAGAAACATAGACAGAGAGGGAACACAGCAGGGGGAGTGAGAGAGGGAGAAGCAGGCTTCCTGCCAATCAGGGAGCCCGATGTGGGACTCAATCCCAGGTTCCGGGATCATGACCTGAGCCGAAGGCAGTTGCTTAACCAACTGAGCCACCCAGGCGCCCCTAGATATTCACTATTGATTCTAAACCTTATTTACTTTGGTGAAGCAAAAGATGAGACTGGTGAGGCCCACATGGCAATAAACTGAGGGCCAACAGTTAGACAGGAACTGAGGATGGTCACTGGTCAGTAGCCAACAAGGAAGTGAGCCTTAAGTTCAGGTGACTAAAGGAAATGAAAGCTGCCAATAGACATGTAAATCTTAGAAGCTGATTCTTTCTTGCTGAGGTTTTGAATGAAATCCTAGCTTTAGCCAAAACCTTGATTGCAGGCTCATAGGAAATTCTGAAGTAGAGCACCCAGCTAAGCTCTGCCTCAGTTCCAGACCCACAGAAACTTGGAAATAATAAGTTACTTTTGGGGCACCTAGGTGGCTCTGTCATTTAAGCATCTGACTCTTCATTTTGGCTTAGGTCATGATCTCAGTATCATGAGCTTGAGCCTCATGTCAGGCTCAATGCTGGGCATGGAACCTACTTAAGATTCTCTCCCTCCATCTCTCTCTGCACTCCCCCTGCCTAATAATAATAATAAAAAAATACCATTATCTTCAGCTGATAATTCTGTAGTAATACTATGCAGGGAAAATATATTGAGAGCTACACTGGTAATGGCGCAAAGTTGGAAACCTCAGCATGAGCCAGATTTGAGAGGGTATTTTAGATTATAATGAGGAGTTTAGGTTTTATTCTCAATGCAGTAGATAGCCTTTGAAGGATATAAGTAAGAATGACCACCTGATTTGAATTACATTTTTAAAAGTTCACTCTGGTTACTATAGGGTAAAAACATTTGTATCTGATTAAAGATCTAAGAAACCATGAAACTAGTAATTCACAAGGACAATATCTCAATGATCAAAGTAATTTTGCAAAGGATAATTTAAAAACCTTAGAAAACTGTGTACGTTATGGATGAACCCAAGAATCAGGGAAGACAATGAAAGAAAATAAAGTTTGAAGTTATGGATGTGGGAATGAATAAACCTTAGACAAAAGGATGATTATATCTTGACTGAAGCAAGGAATCTACATCAGGATGTAAAAATGGTCTGGACTGAGTAGTAACTGACATTTATAATCTTATCAAAAAATAAATTTAAAAAACAATGACATTGGAATTGGAGAGTCTGAGACTCAGGCTGAAACATTCATAAGTTACTAATAATAAACCTCCTGGAGAGGTTCCTTATGAAAGCTTTTCCAACTATAGCACTGTGATCAAGGTAAATACTTTTATCATTCACATACAGAGAAAAAATACTGAATCTATTAAAGAAATAAATTAGTCATGAAAACACATTATGTCTATAACATGATGAAATATCCATATGGAGTGAATTACATCAGAACACTGGTAGATCTTTAAACACATGAATGATGGAAGATAAAAGTATAATAGACTTCAGTTTTCAACCATTTCAATGTGCTGGGAAATCAAGCCATGGACATTTCACTTCTAGACTGAGTTCAGAAATAGAAGGATTAAGAAGGCAATAGAAATTTCACAGAAGTTGGTAGTTGAGGATACTTGTATAAAGTAATGCCTCATCTTCTTTGCAACAACAAAAAATAAAATAAGCAAAAATGGGATGTCTAGCTTGAGCTACGATTATCCCTCTGTTTGTATCACTGTTTGTGAAGGGTGAAACTCTTCCTTATTTTTACCTTCTGTTCAACACAAAGTTCAGGGAAAGAATCCTCTCAAACCTTATCATTAGGTTTCTGAGAAACATGTCTAATATGTCAGCCAGGTGAAACTGGCAACATATCTCATCAGAGCTCAGGTACTTGATGACCTGTTTTCTTGGAAGAACTTGGGGCCACAAAAAGCCTCTGGTTTTGAATACTAAGCATTCCATCTGCCTGGTAATTCTGTGTGTTATCTAAACTATGGAGAACAAAGGGTATAAACTCTTGGTCAACCAAAAGCATATGTGTTTCACATTTTGTGCTTTCATTATTATGGACTTTAAACCCCAAAAGAGTTTATTTTGGGGCAGGTTAATGGAATTTTAGTAAAAAAGACCAAAGGCATCAACATCTAACTTGGGGACTTTGGCTAAGAAATGCAACTCCTTGCAATTAATTTCTGTCCATTTGAGACAATAATACCCTCCCATAGACTTGCACTCTAACTATATATAAGCACACATTTAAATACTTCGCTTGCCCAAAAATGTATGAGGTAAGTTTTACTTACTTTACTTGCCATTTAACATTTATACCATCATTGCAATCCAGATAATAAAATCTACACTTTATTGAGAAGGAAGCAATTAATGCTTCAAACAGAAACCTATCTAAATTTAAATCTATTTTTAGACTTTATATTTCATATATTTTCAGTAACAAGAAAAATAGAAAATACAGATGAGAAAAAAAAGCCATAATTTACCACCGATTGATCACTGTTTATTCGGATCTTGCTGCATTCAATATAAACTTCACATCTAGCTATTATGAGAATTATATACATATATTTACAACTAGAATTTGTTCTTTGCATTTGCAACATATTTTATGCACTTAACCATGTAAATACATATATGTCTACAGTATTATTTTTCAATAATTTATCCCAAACACTCAAAACAGAATCTTGCACATACTGGACACATAATATTTGTTTCTAATTAATTAATATTTTTTTATTTCATTGTTTGAGCTTGCCATTATTTTTTAATAAAATATATTTTAAGTACATATCAAGACACTGGATGACTATGAACATATACTTAGCTGATTACTTCCTAAAATTCCTACATTTCTAAGGGGTTATTTGCTAGAATTGGACTAACGTTAGAAGAATTATTTTTTTAAGAATTATTTATTTTAGAGAGAGAGAAGGAGAGCATGCACAAGTGGATGGAGGGTAGATGGAGAGGGAGAAAAAGAATCCTCAAGCAGACTCCCCAGTGAGTGTAAAACCCAACATATGGCTGATTCCAGGACCCTAAGACCATGATCGGAGCCAAAATAAAAAACCAGATGCTTCAGTGAAAAACAAATGAAAAACACAGAAACAAACTGAGGGACTTGGAGGGAGGGGGGGTGGAGGGATGGGAGAGCCTGGTGGTGGGTACTAGGGACACCTAAAGCGTGGAGCACTGGGTGTGGGGAATGGGGAATGAATCTTGGAACACTGGAAAAAAAATTTTAGTAACAATAAAAAAAAAAATCACAGTGAGATACCACCTTACACCAGTCAGAACGGTTAAATTAACAAGTCAGGAAATGACAGATGTTGGCGAGGATGTAGGGAAAGTGGAACCCTCCTACACTGTTGGTGGGAATGCAAGCTGGTGCAACCACTCTGCAAACAGTATGGCAGTATGGAGATTCCTCAAAAAGTTGAAAATAGAGCTACTCTATGACCCAGTAATCACTCTAGTGGGTATTTTCCCTAAAGATACAAATGTAGTGATCCAAAGGAGCACATGCACCCAAATGTTGACAGCAGCAATGTCCACAATAGCCAAACTATGGAAAGAACCTAGACATCCATCAACAGATGAATGAATAAAGAAGATGTGGTATATGTACACACACACACACACACACACACACACACACACACACACACACAGGAATACTATGCAGCCATCAAAAATAATGAAATCTTGCCATTTGCAACGATGTGGATGGAACTAGAGGGTACTATGCTGAGTGAAATAAGTCAATCCGAGAAAGACAATTATCATATGATCTCTCTGATATGAGGAATTTGAGAGGCAGGGCGGGGGTTTGTGGGGGATAGGGAGGGAAAAAAATGAAACAAGATAGGATCAGGGAGGGAGACAAACAATAAGAGACTCTTAAACTCAGGAAACAAACTGAGGGTTTCTGAGGGTGGGTGGGGGACAGGGTGGCTGGGTTATGGAAAAAATAGAAATTTTTAAAAAAAGAAAGTCAGGTGCTTAACCAAGTGAGCCAGGGCAGCAGAATTCTTAAGGACCAATATTTTTTTTTTCCCTTCTCAATATTATACAGCATTGTCATTCCAGGCAAACTTGATAAAGAACAGTAAAGGATAATTCTCATTATTCTTAAAGTAGGAAAATTCAATCTATAAATTCCACTGAATTCTGAATGATACAAAGATATCATTTCCTCATTATCCTTGTCATACTTTCTCCTTATAGTGCGTCTGAAACACTCCACATAGCTTACAAATATCTTGAAATACTATAATATGTGGTTCCTGAAGACCAGGAGGTGTGCAGAATATGATAACTAAAATGCCTGATGACAAAGGGCACATGATAAATAATATTCATTAGTAAGTTATGTTTTATACAAAAATATTATCATGGCAATCAAATTCAATAGGTGAAGATGTAAGCCAACTAAAATTTGCAAGAAGTACCCAAATTTAAAATTCCTTTTGAAACCAAAGTGCCAAACAACATATACAAATGGTCAACAAGTACCTGAAAAATTATTTCACACCATTAGTTATTAATGAAACGTACATCAAAACCAAAATGAGATGCTACCTCATACTGAGAGGATAGTTAAGATGGAAAAACAACCATATGTGTGGCAAGAATGTGGAAAAATTAGAACACCCTTGATGGCAAGGCTGTAAAAAAAGACTGCAGATACTATGGGAAACTGACGGCTGCTCAAATGGTTACAGTTACCAGATGACCTAGCAATTTCACTTCTTGATATAAACCCATGAAAATAAAATGTCTGTGTCCATACAAAAAACCTGTGCATGGATATTCATGGCAACATTATTCAAGACTACCCAAAATCAGAAATAATACAAATGTCCATAAATAAATAAGTGAGTAAACAAATGTGGTATATCCATATAACAGAATGTTATTTAGCCATATAAAAGGAGAGACTACTGATTCTACAACATAAACGGATCTTTAAAGCATGCTAAGTGAAAGGAACCAGACACAACAGATCACATATTTCATGATGTCATTTTTATGAAGTGTCTACAATATGCAAATCCCCAAAAGGAAATATATTAGTTGTTGGGAAAGGGAAAGAGAGGGAGGAGGCCTTCTGAGTGATGGCTAATGGATATGCATGGGATTCCTCCCTGAGGTGATAAAATGTTCCAGACTCAGGTAGTTGTCATGATCATATGATTTTGTGAATATACTAAAATCCACTGAATTAAAGGGTGAATTTTATGAACCATGAATTAGAACTTAATGAAGCTGTCAAAAAATAATCAAACACCCAGCCTACATCTAAAATATTGATGGTCAATTTCACATTTTGCTTACTGATTTTATGAAAATCTTATGAAGAAATAATTTAGTATCTCTACTGTTGTATTTGTCTTAGAGATAAGATGAAAGAAGTCATGAGTATAAAGTCATGTTTTAAACTTCCATCTTCGGAGCATATCTGACCCTTGATTTCAACTCAGGTCATGATCTCGGGTGCTAGGATCAGCCCTGTATTGGGTTCCACACTCAGGAGGCAGTCTGCTTGCTTCCCTCTCCCTCTACCCCAACACCTGCCCCCCATTTACCCTTGAGCTCTCTCTCTCTCTCTCTCAATAAATAAATAAATACATACATTTAAAAAAATAAACTCCCATTTTCTAATTCTGAGACCACCACATACCTCTAGGATGGACTATCATATCCATGAATCCATAGAAGATAGTTTAGACAATCCTGGAAGCACATGAATTTTCATTTTAGTTATTTTTTAAAATATTTATTTATTTATTTATTTATTTGACAGAGAGAGAGATCACAAGCAGGCAGAGAGGCAGGCAGAGAGAGAGGAAGAAGCATGCTCCCTGCTGAGCAAAGAGCCCGATGCGGCCTCGATCCCAGGACCTTGAGATCATGACCTGAGCCGAAGGCAGAGGCTTAACCCACTGAGACACCCAGGTGCCTGATGAATTTTCATTTAATTTACATTATAATGTATATCTGTGAGAAACATGAGCTCACTTAATTTGATCAAACAATGAATTGGAGAGGCAAGAGTAGTACATCAGAAATAGTGTATAATTTTCCCTTTTGACTTTCTCCCTTTTTACATATGAATTCTAGTGTCTGGAATCATCTTCCCATCCCCACCCCCACCCATTTTCGTTAATCTGGCTAACTAACATCAACCCTTAAGTACCAGCCTAAGTGTTCATTCTATTAGCAATTCAAAAATCACACCATCAGCCCCATGATATGTTCTTTTTTTGGTGACTATGCCTTCCTTACTACTGCTTACACACTGTGTCCAGTAAGAGTCTTACTTCAGTTTCCACTTGGCTGCACAGTTTTGAAAGAAGGCATTCATTATCTTTTATTCATCGGAATATTCCTAGACCCTAGAATAGTGCTTGGAACCTAATAAGCATTCAATAAAAATTTGCCAATAGCATAAAAACATTTAATGTTTACAACAGAGGTATGTATTTATTGGAGTACGTATACTGTTGATTAGTAGAAGTTGACTATGGTAGTGTGGACCAGCAGATAAGGGTCAGGTTAATTCACTTTAACTATCTAAATAAGTTTCAAATATACAAACATTACTCATGCTCCAAACATGACCTTTTCCAATATATGATTAATTTTTCAGTAATTGAGCTTTATTAGTACACATGTGTCAAGTCAACTCTTTGAGAAATGTCAGATATCTCAAATATACAGGCACCATCCCAATGGTGTGACAATGTCAGAAAAGGAGGCAAATGAGACAACCATGTCCTAAGGAAGAAAATAAAATTAAACAACTTTATCAAAATTCCACAAGGAAAACAGATTTAATAATCACCTTCAGGCGTTTCTCTCAATACAGAAATGCTATCTCTTCCTGGTATCTACTTAATTAAATAGTCCTTACACAAAATCAATAATTAGTCACTCTGAAGATAGTTGAGGGATTTTAAGGTCACTACAAGTCATGGACAGTAAGCTTTACCAAGTCATACAAAATCACTGAATAAATTACAAAGGAAATTCAGACCTGGGAAGGATGGCTCTATCGAACTAATTTTTTTCCTTTTTTTAAATGTACTTAGCACATATTACATTAGTTTCAGGTGTAAAACAGAAATTGACAACTTGTTAGTGTTTTACTATGCTCACCACAACTGTAGCTACCATTCGTCACCATAAAATGCTACTTATTATAATACCATTGAATATATTACCTGTACCTTTCATCCCCATGACTTATTCAGTCATAACTGGAAGCCCCTACCTCTCATTCCACAAATTAAATATTTCTACTTTTAAGTAATCACTCATAGGGCAATTTTGCCAATCCAAAATCTACTTCCTTAATGAAGAATAAGTTGAAGATAAACCTTGGAATAGCAAGAAGAACACTGTGTTAGCAGTAGTACATTAACTTCCTTCTTAAAAAGTTTGTAGTGATAAAAGTAGCAACTATATATTGCATACCTATTTTGTACTGAACATTGTAGGAGGCACTTTTACTTATAATTTTTATTACAGCAATAATTAACATTACATATTGTGAGGCCACATTTTGTAAATGAGGAAAATGATGTGATGGGGTGAGATAAGGTCACCAATGCCATATAGCTCTGAACTGAGAGAACTGGAATTCAAATCCAAGGATGTCTGACTCAAAAGTCAAGGGTTTTTGTCTAGTAAATCAGATCAAATACATTAATAAAGAAGTTAATGAATCAATAGCTGAATTAGTTTGTAGCCCTGCACTACTTAAAAATGGTGGAATAAGTTTTATTTCCAAAAATCTTTAAAACATTGTTAGAGAGGGAGCCTGGGTGGCTCAGAGGGTTAAAGCCTCTGCCTTTGGCTCAGGTCATGATCTCAGGGTCCTGGGATCCAGTCCCACATCGGGCTCGCTGCTCGGCATGGAGCTTCCTTCCTCCTCTTTCTCTGCCTGCCTCTCTGCCTATTTGTGATCTCTCTCTCTGTCAAATAAATGAATAAAATCTTTAAAAAAATATTGTTAGAGGATTTTCCAACACTAACATAGCCTAATGACTCCCCAGGTAACCATAATCTGGCACCAACAATTATGAACTCATGGGTCATCTTGTTTCATGTATGTTTCCCTCAATGTACTTCTCCCATCTCTAGATTATTCCAAGCATATTATTTGATCTTTAAATATTTTGGCATCATATCTATAAGGGTTTCTATTTTTAAACATTCAAAGCTTCATTCTCACATGTCAAATAATTGGCTACTATTATCAAATAGCTAGTCAGTGTCGAAAGTTCCCAGTTACTCCATTAATGTTGTATTTCTTTACAGTGCAGTTTCATGGCTATATAATCAGGTAGTAAGTCTCTTAAATCTTATTAATCTATTAACTGTCTCTGTTCTCTCTGCCTTTTTCTGTCTCCCTGTGCATTTCTCTTTGTCCTTGTCTCTCTCTCTTTTCCTTTCTTTCCTTATAATTTATCTGTTGAAAAACCAGGTCATTTAACCTGGAGAATTTCCTTCCGTCCATATTTTGCTGATTGCACTTGTACTGTATCATTTTTTAAAAGATTTTATTTATTTATTTGACAGAGTGAAACACAGCTAGAGAAGGAACACAAGCAAGGAGAGTGAGAGAGGAAGAAGCAGGCTTTCCGAGCAGGAAGCTGGATGTGGGGCTTGAACCTGGAAGGCAGCTGCTTAAACCCTGAGCCACCCAGGCACCCCTATACTGTATCATTTAACATAGCTCTCTGTATTCTCTATTTTATGTAAAATGATAGGTTTAGATCAGGGCTTTCAACCTCAGAGTTGCTGACATGTTTTTTTTTTTTTTTAATAAGTCATTTGGATAATTATTTGCTGTGGGGCTTTTCTGTACATTACAGGATGGTTAACAGCATCTTTGACTTCTGTTGGCTAGATGTCAGTAGCATTTCCCCAGTTGTGACCAAAAAACAACAGCAGCAGCAACAACAAAAAAAAACAAAAAGCCACAAGACATTACCTATGTCTCCTAGAGACAGAATTGCACCTGATTAAGAATGACGGATTTAGATCAGGATTTTCTGCTGTTTTGTTGTTCTTATTTTATTAATCATTATTCATTTTTTAGACTAATACACAGGAGACCTGTTTTTTCAACAGTTTCCTCACTTAGTGATGGTGGCAGCCATCAATGAACATTTACCATATCCATAAAATCGTTAAAGGTTGTAAAATGATGACTTTCCAGTCCTACCTATCTTCCTGTTTTTTTGTTTTGTTTTGTTTTGTTTTAAGCTGGAATGCTTTCATTAAGGGAAAATTTCCTTTATTGATAATTTGGTTAGTATACAGTACACATAATGAAAGCAGGATAATGTTTTTAAACCCGTTTCAGTTTATGAAAAAGGAAGTTTTCTTTCTATTTTTCTTTCTTTCTTTCTTTCTTTCTTTCTTTCTTTCTTTCTTTCTTTCTTTCTCTTTCTTTCTTTCTTTCTTTTTCTTTCTTCCTTCCTTCCTTTCTCTCTCTCTCTCTCTCACTCTCTCTCTCTTTCTTTCTTTCTTTAACTAGATTCCACATCGAGCATAGAGCTGAACATGGGGCTTCAACTCATGACCCTGAGATGAAGACTAGAGCTGAAATCAAGAGTCAGATGCTTAACTGACTGAGCCATCCAGGAACCCTGAAAAAGGATATTTTAACATTCTCCAAAGGTCATCAGAACAAACTGATAATTTTTGTTTTGTTTCCACAGCAGTGGACTTATTAATTAACTCATCTTTATGAAGTTTCATCCACTGCATTTATCATCCCTAAAGATAACCAAATGATCTTACCTTTAGCCAACCAGCCTTTAGCCTGACTTCTAGTGACTTTATGGTCTTTGACTATATCCATGATTTTTTATATAAAGAGATGCTGCAGGTTTATTCTTTTTTTTTAAATTTTATTTATTTATTTGACAGAGAGAAACACAGCTAGAGAGGGAACACAAGGAGGGAGAGTGAGAGAGGGAGAAGCAGGCTTCCCGGAGAGCAGGGAACCCAATGCGGGGCTCGATCCCAGGTCTCTGGGATCATGACCTGAGCCGAAGGCAGTCGCTTAACCAACTGAGCCACCCAGGTGCCCTTACAGGTTTATTCTTCATATTTCTTGTCCATACTCAGAATCAGGTGGTTTTCCAAGGAGTATTTTTTTCCTTTTATTAAAATCTATTATAATTTAACTGATAACAATTATACTATATTTTCTTGAATTCCTACAGAATATTGTTTACTCTGCTTGGTTGGGATATTAAGAAAATGGAAACGAAATCATTTTTTGTAAGTCTTACTTTATCAGTCCCTATAGACTATAAAGATATCAAAGAGAGGCCCCTGGGTGGTTCAGTTGCTTAAGCAACTCCCTTCGGCTCAGGTCATGATCCTGGAGTCCCGGGGTCAAGCCCCACATTGGGCTCCCTGCTCAGTGAGAAGCCTGTTTCTCCCTCTCTCACTCCACTCTTGTGTTCCCTCTCTAGCTGTGTTTCTCTCTGTCAAATAAATAAAATCTTAAAAAAATGATATCAAAGAAACAATGCATGCTATTCATCCTCGTACCCTCAACAGTTAGTGGAATGTATTGTGAAGAATGTATTGGCATCTCAAAATTTTTTGTTATGCAAGGGAATAAATGGTTTCTAGTTGACTAGTGTTAGTGACTAACATCTGTGCTATCTGGGACATGAAATACACATATTTTCACTAACTTCTTTTTCTCTTCTCCAACATTCAAACTTGTATGCAAAAAAGCCACCATTTTGAAAAGGATATAGATCTTCTTTGTTAAAGGAAACAAAAAACACATTAAGCAGAGTAACTATGATTTTAAATAAAAATAAAGCTATCTGTCCACATTAAAAAAGAATAAGAGTCAAAGAAAATCACATTAATTTGCACTACCTGTAGAACAAATTAGCAAATGTTGTGACCATCTGTGAAAGACACCAGGGCCACATAAGACATGGAATTATTTAATGTGTTAAATCCATTTAAAATGTTTGTATCCTGTTAGTTCTAACATAATTACTATGTTAATTTCTGTGTGTTTTGCATATTAAACAGAGCGCACTCTGGGAAGCTAATGGCCGCTATGTCAGCTTTTTATTAAATCACAAAATAAACATGCACAATCCTGCTTCCAAAGATAATTAGTTTACTATTTCTGCCAGAGTTTAAATATTGGGTATGCTTTGAAGATTTGACTTCCATTTGGGGTGACAGTGCGTATGTGTAGTTCCGTGATTTCTCAGATCATCCTTAAGGCAAGAGCATTTTCAAGGGGAGAAATTCAAAAGTTTTTTTTCTTTTTTACCGTACATTTTTAGTATTGCACAGTTATAACCAACACTTACAGCAGAGTTCTACATAGAACTATACTAATTATTAGGGGGTGAAGCAGAAAAACACAGTGCTAAATTCTGGGCTACAAAAATATGCCAATCAAGTAGGAAAGTATAAGACGCAAGCCAGTTCAGACTATACTGCTTTTAAGAAGAAGTCACAAAAAGGTAACCAAGAAGCCTTGGTCTGTTTCTACTCCAGACAGAATATGTATGACTCCTGGATGAAGATGAAAATAAGTCACAGTGAAATAACACAAAAGGAAAAACAAGACCAAATAAGCCTGTGGACAGCAGCAGGTTCTCTCCCATGAGCCTCAAAGAAGAATGTCTACAGACTGCCTTATAGGCAGCCAGATCTACAGGGTGCTGCTCTGTGTTCGGCACTGCAGGCATTTAAGGCTGAGATCGCAACAAATACAAAAAAATATGGACTGTGTTTCTTTATTCACTTTCATACCATCTCTGAGCAATAAACTGCACTGGTATTTTTGTGGGATGGAAAAGTGGTATCCTGGGGCCTCTGATGCACTGACTTTAACCTTAGGTTTATTCAGTATATTTAATATAACCTCAGGTGTGTCTTTTTTTTTTTTTAAGATTTTATTTATTTATTTGACAGAGAGAGAGATCACAAGAAGGCAGAGAGGCAGGCGGAGAGAGAGAGAGAAGAGGAAGCAGGCTCCCTGCTGAGCAGAGAGCCCAGTGCGGGCCTGGACCCCAGGACCCTGAGATCATGACCTGAACCGAAGGCAGAGGCCTCAACCCACTGAACCACCCAGGTGCCCTCAGGTGTGTCTCTTAATGTTAATTTACACGTGTATAACATAGAACCAGTACTAAACTTCTCATATGGCTAATGTAACATCAAGTGAGATGATTTTTTTTTTAAATTTTATTTATTTGACAGAGAGAGAGACCACAAGTAAGCAGAGAGGCAGGCAGAGAGAGCGGAGGCAGGCCTCGATCCCAGCATCCTGAGATCATGACTGAGCTGAAGGCAGAGGCTTTAACCCACTGAGCCATCCAGGCGCCCATGTGAGATGATTTTTGTAAAGAACAGAGACCTGTTCCTGGCACATGGTAGATGTTTTATGTATATGTAACATATATACTTGACTTATAATTACTATAACTGTGGTCTTTTAAGGGGACAATGGTGTCTGGATTTTTTTTGTTTGTTTTGGCTTTTTTTTTTTTTTTTTTTTTAGAAAGAGAGAGAGAGAGTGGGAGAGTGAACATGAGTAGGGGGGTGGCAGATGGAGGGAGAGAAACAGAGAGAGAAATAGAGAATCCCAAACAGACTCCATGTTGAGCACAGGGCCCAATGCAGGACTCCATCCCAGGACTGTGAGATCATGACCTAAGCCGAAATCAAGAGTCAGATGCTTAACCGACTCAGCTACACAGGTGCCCCTTGTTTTCACTCTTATAAATTCTGGACAGACTATAAGCCATCTTATCTTCTAATGCTAAAGAAAAAAAAGGGTCATAACATTAAATTATAAGATATTTAACTAAAAGTTAAAGAATGTATAAAATATTTAAAAATGAAATATGAATTGCATTTTATTGGATATTACTATTTTATTTAAATAATATATTTGTTTTATTTGCTATCTGGTGTTATGTTTCAATTTTTAAACATATTTATATGTATTTTCTGGATGAAATCCTGGATGGCAAAGGGAGGATAGGACTGATTTTTTTTTAATGATATATATTCAGGAATCGATACTAACTAAAGAAATTTCCCAAGGACCAAATGTAGCTGGTGACAAAGTCAGGACCATTCCACATGTTTCCTTACCCCTAGTTCCATCCTTGTTTCACCAACCATATGGTGCCTTTCCTAAGGATCACTGAATATAAGTACTTTTCTCCCTTATGATATCTCCTTTCTTCCTCCTGTTTTGGTTGCTTTCCTTTGAAAACTCCAAAATTCAGGAGTTATTCAGGAGGTGAAAGAAAACTTTCAAATATATATGCATCTCTAGTGTCTGTGATAAGCTAAAACTTTTCATGTTTTACATATTCTTTTACATAGTTATATTAAAGCCTTTACATTCATAAAAATGCTTATGAATTTTTGTTAATTCAAGATCATTATCATTTTCATCAATCATTACCCTTGTCTATCATAAAATAGTGCCTGAAGGCAGCAGTCCCCAAAATGAATTCTGAAGATGCATTATGAAGCGTTTCCGGAGGACTCCATGCAAAATCAGTCACCCTTCCCCAATGTTCCCAGAATATGTGGTTCATTTCAAGTAACACAATTTTTGTAACACCATTATTATCCAAGTTTTCCTACTGAAATTCTATAGAGGCATTCATTACTTGTGTGACACTTAGCTAAATCACCAGGATTTTTGTTTGATTTGTTGAGGAGGTTCCAGCCTGGAGCCCAATGCAGGGCTTGAAGTCGGGACACTAAAAATCAAGACCTGAGCTGAAATCAAGTGTCAGATGCTTGACCTACTAAGCCACCCAGGCACCCAAGTCAGCCTGTACTTTTAATTCTCAGTTTCCTGATCTGTGAAATGTAGAAAACAGTATCTTATTTTTTGCATTTCTTGAAAGGATTTAGAAGATAAATTATACAAACTACCTGACACAAGACCCAGCATTTAGTAAATGTTTAACACACATAGAAATCCTTCACCTCTATATCCTACACTATTTTTTTAATGGTGTGTTCAAAAAATGAATAAGGAAATCAGTTTTATTTATTGGTTATTAAAAATTTTCCTTTCATTAAGAAAGTAGATTTTTAAACAAAGACTGCATTATTCTAATTAAAGCTTATTGTCTAGTTCTTGTACTTCATCATGCCTTCCCCAGGATGAAAACTCATTGAAGACAGAGGTTTTTTTCTGTTCTAGTCACTTAGAATAATCACGTTAGGTACATGGTAAGTTTCTCAAAAAATGTCTATTGAAGGAAGGAAGGGAAGGAGGAATAAAAGAAGAACAGATGAGAGAAGAAATGGGGGGCTAAATATGTGCTTGTTTATCTGTCTCTTTGAACACCTTTGGAATAATTCATGGGAATTTCTATGTATGTTCATGGAGGGGAAAATCCTAGAATCCTAGGATTTGTTTCTAGGTTGTAAACAATGAGTTATTTCCTGTGCTCTAAAGCATTGGCAAGTAAGAGCTTCCTGCAAACCCATAATACCACAACCACAGATACTGAAAGATGTTTAAAAATTCAAAAAGGCATA
>PITA01008252.1:0-85857 GCA_004023965.1 Spilogale gracilis | reverse complement strand
TAAGGCAGTTTTATTTTTAAGGTTAACATTGTTAATTTCTTCTTTCACCATCTGATCCCAGATATACAAATAGCTGTGGGGCACAAGCTCTGGGAACTAGACAATATTAAATCATGCCTGTCTCTGCCCTCCAGGAGCTTACCATGCAGTGTAAGATTTAAATATATCTCAAAAAAAGATGTGAAAAAGGAAAAATTCCAGCAGCCCATAGTGTCAGGCTAATAACACACACTTTAGTGCTAGTTTGATCTCTCCTTCAGCTTGGGGGGCAAACTGACTTTCAAATCCTCAGTTTGCACATGTATACAATGGAGCAAATAAATGCCTGCCACCCCGTTGCCCTGAGAGTCAACAGGATGTGTCCCTGTACCCAGCTGTGAGAGGTGATTTATGATCCGGTCCCCAGGAAACATACATGTCCCATCTCCATTCCAAATGGGGAATATGGTTTCCCCCTCCCAGTTTTGACCTGATGCTATTTTTTTTTTTATCTGCGATTTTTGTTTTTCTCCTCTTCTTCACAAGTTTAATAAAAGGGACAGTGAGCTGGAAAGGGAAAACATGTCAAAATGTGAAGAATTCTGAAAACACATCTTTCCACATTGTGCAGCTCGGTGCTGGCGAGATGACAAGGGCCCCTGCGGGCCGGTGCACACACGGCAACGCAGACCCACGCAGCCTGCGCGCATACGCGTACAATACGTGCCAAGTGCTGAACAAGTGCTTTTAAACAAATGACAAATATGATAAGCTAGTGGAAGGATAAGGCCAAGTGAACGTGAGGGTCTCCTGGATTCAGATGTGGACATGTGCTCATCTTCTCCCTGCCTTCCAGCCCTGGGCCCACCCCGGGACCCACCCCGGGCACCCCTCTCTTCAAGCATGTGTCCAAAGACATCCTGAGGCACATGTGCGGACACTCTAAGGGACCCACAGCAGGGACCCTTCCTGATGGTCTGCACTGGGGCAAGAGGACACCGGACAGCACTTTTTTTTCCTCCTCAATCAATTTCATAACTTAACTAATAACCCCGTTCACCATGTGACAAATCTACCAGCTCCTGCGGAAAGCGACTTAAAATGGAACAGGTCGTAAAAATCCCCTTCTATGCCGATGCTTGATGCCATCGTTAAAAGGGAGAGGGGGATGACAAAGTGAAAGGGTTCTTTGTGGTTCTTTTATGTGAAGATTACATTTAAAAATAACCAACTAACCGTCTGCACTTTTCGGGGGCCTGACGTCTCGAAACGCATTTAGATTGATGCAGAGCAGGGCTGAGGTTCTCGTGCTGAGTAAACAGTCAAGTGTTCTTAATAGGAATTGCAGCTTCTCGACATCTGTTAGGGAAAAGGGAATGGAGAAAGAACAATTTAGAGTGAGATTGGTTTTGTTAAATGCATTTAAATTCCAAGATTAGTGGTGTTCTTTCTTTTTCAATTAGCATTTACTTGTAGAAAGGTTACAGCTGAAAGGGCTGGGGAGGGGTTGGGGTGGGTTTTTCTCCTCTCGGAGAGGGCACTCCCGAAGCACAGTAAAGCGAAAATAGCAAGGGAGAGAAAGACTGAAAAGAACCTCAAGCCAGTGCCAACTCCAGTCGGCAAATCGTGGAAGGGAAAGCATTCAAATAAAATAAAATAATAATAATAATAATAATAATAATAATAATAAAATGAAGTCGAACTGGGAGTTGATGCTCCTGTCCTCTGGGCAGAAAAAAACATAAATTGCTCTGAGAAAACAGAGAGATGTGTATTTTCCAAGCCAGTTACTAAGTGAAATTTGCATTACTTCCCAAATATATACCACAGCTCTGTCTGAGTGTGTAAAGAGCTGTAACTAGCTCAATTTTTTTCCTTCTGATAGAAACATAAACAGAGACGAAAAATGTAGGGAATGTTTCACCTGATTTACTGCCATTAAATAAACCTCATCTGCTACCAAGCTGTTTTGGGTGACATTTGTTAAATAAATACATTTTGTGGGAGACTTGAAAGTACAGACGTGCCGCTCTGTTCTCAGAAAAAGTCTTGTCTGCTCAGCACCGGAGCCTGGTCCTGGGGCCACAGCGCCAGGCGGTAAATTGGGATTTCTGTTCACAGAGGTAGCTCAGGTCTGAATTCACATGGCTACACCCACAAAGGTGTGTTGCCCTGGGTGAAGTTTCTTTCCACTCTCTGTCCCGCTGCGCCCACCCTCGTTTCTCCCCTCCATAAAACCATTTTTATTCACTGGTGTTCTTTTTACTTAGGGACAAGCTCAGTATTGTTTCTGCAGTTGTATGGGGATTTCATTGATAAATCTATCAGTGTATATATTGTGCATGTCCACACCCTATAAGACACTGTTAAGTCTTCATGAGGATTTAAAAATATGGGTTTTGAGGGCGCCTGGGTGGCTCAGTGGGTTAAGCTTCTGCCTTCAGCTCAGGTCATGATCTCTGCTGAGCAGAGAGCCTGCTTCCTCCTCTCTCTCTGCCTGCCCCTCTTCCTACTTGTGATCTCTCTCTCTGTCAAATAAATAAATAAAATCTTTTAACAAAATGTGTTTTGAATATCTGCTTAATGTAAAGCCAGTCTTACCATTTCTAGTTAAAAGGCGGGAAAAAAAAACCTAATTAACAAATAAAACATTAATGTCTACCAAGAACGTTCTCTGTTGTATCTCTGTGGATACTCTTACAGGCACCCAAAGGGCTTACTGTCTGTGTGATTTCCTAGGTAGGATCCCTGTAATTTTACAGTGATTGTAATCAGAGAAAGGGACGCAGAGGAAGCGCTGAGGAGAGAATTGCCATTGCACTGGCTGGACAGCAGAAGGTTTTCCAGCCCCCAAGAAACAGAGAACGCGTCTGATGATAACTAGAGGTATACAGTTCTAGAACATTCTGCAAGCAGACTTTGGGCACAGGGTGTTCCATGGGCAAGGTTCTTCTGGCTTTTTAGCTTGCTTCCTCTGAGAAATTTCATATGCTGATTCTTTTCAATTATCTGTCAATTTTCAAAATGCAAATAGAAACATGCATGTCATCACTTTGGTACTCACCAACTGATTTCTTCCAAGCACCCAGACCATAAGTGAATGCAGTTCAATATGTTCCCTTCCCTTTTTTAAGTGGAGTTAATATTACTGTGCAGATTTTGGTCAGCTTCCAGGAACCCAGTGTGTGGAGAGGCAGAATTTTATTTTAGAAGCACAAGTTGGTTTGGAAAAATGTGAACTCAGCCCAACTATTTCTTTGTTTCCTCTTTCTTGCTAGACATATTTTATTTTTCTACAAAAAACATTTCTTCATCTGTACACACACACACACACACTCACACACAAATTTGGCCAAATTATGATGACTGCTGAGAATGTTCTTGATTCTTTTATATGCTTATGATACAAAAATGTGTAAGGAAAGAGGAAAAAGTGGCCTGTAAACCCAAGACAAGATACCCGATAATAAACATTTCGGCGTGATTCTTTTCATCATCTTGTACATATACACATCTTATAGGGTGGGGCTTGTGACATTTTGCCCTTAACCTCATCAATAAACATCATTAAAACTTGTCCATATAGCCTAATAATATGTATATATAACATTTTACTAATTTTTCATCTGTTTAGGAGCATTTTGTACTTTCCCCCTTTTTTTTTATTTTCATGACTACAGTAATGCTTAAATAAACCAATTCATGGAAAATGCCTTTCTACGTTGGATTATTTTCCTAGAATGGATTTCTGGGAATAGAGTAAACTAGGCCAAAGGGTACCAATATATTTAATGTTCCTGACGCATATTGGCAGATTGCCTTGCATAAAAATTATACCAATTTACCCTCCTACAACTAACATATAAGAGGGCCTGTTCACAGCATCACCTCTATTCCAAGACATTTTTTTTAGGTCTCTGAAAATTGAAAAATGAAAAACAAAATTGTAACTCTTGCCTGGAATAATTTTTAAAACATACACCGAGTAACAGATTTATTTTTAAAAATTCCTCAATCCATCAAGAAATTTAAAAGCTTGTATCCAGAATGTTTCCTAACCAATTCTGCTACAGAACCATGACGCTTCATCACACACGGTAGATGGTGTTGTTAGAAGACTGGTTGCATTTTGTGAGCCTCTGGAAAAGTATACTGAGCCCAGGAAATACTTCACGGAAACAGGGATGACATACTCTTTTTGCATACAATTGAAGGCCGCTCACACTAGATTCTAAACAAGATTGCGTTAAGGTGTTTTTTACAGGTGGAGTTTTTTGGTTTTGTGTTGTTTTGTTTTGTTTTTTGTTAAGGTTTTAGTTATTTATTTGACAGAGAGAAACACAGCCAGAGAGGGAACACAAGCAGTGGGAGTGAGAGAGGGAGAAGCAGGCTTCCCGCCGAGCAGGAAGCCCGATGTAGGGCTTGATCCCAGGACTTGGGAATCCGGGACCATGACCTGAGCCGAAGGCAGAGGCACAACGACTCAGCCCCCCAGGTGCCCCTTCAGGTGGAATTTTGGTGACTTCCTACAACCAGGCTTGGTGCTCTGTTAGAGGGGGAAGTCAGATGATGCCCTTGGTATTTGGACAGACACTCTGTTAAAGGACGAAAACAAAAGATGTTTGAGAACTTGGTTTAAAACAGTCTTTCTGAGATTTAGCCCTAAGAGAACACTCAACCACACAGACCAGATAGAGCATCCAAGAGACTACTGAAAGGCGCAGAGAAAACAGCAAAAATCCAGAAAACCAAGGGAAAAGCTTCTCCTGCTGGAGGACCTGCTAAAGCCCACCCGGCGGTCATTGGAAAGGACCTTTGTGCTCTGTGGCTGCTGTAAGGGTCAAAGGGAAAGGTTTGTTCTGCAAGCCCTGTTTCTGTTTAAATGCACATTATACCCCCAGGCTGCTGTGTTTTCCACGTTAATGAAGTCCGTCTTATTTCTCGATGTTTTCTGCCAGACATTTACGTTCACTCAGAGTCCCAAACAACCAAAATTAAAAGATCTCGAAATAGCTCTAAGAACCGAAGGTGGAATTTTGTGAAAAGGGGAACAAGCGATTGCTCTTTGAACAATTTCAACGTACAAATTAGCATCCAGAATATCTCCATTTATAGGGCCCTAATCATTTATACTTCCCATCAGCAATTGCTGGCAGTCTCAAAAAGGCAACCCTGCACTACTGATTATTCAAAAGCAAAAAGGAGAAGAAGAAGAAGGAGGAGGACACAAGAAAAAAGGGCAAGTACCACCACGGCAAAGAAGC
The DNA here is from genome assembly GCA_004023965.1 of Spilogale gracilis. NCBI lineage: Eukaryota > Metazoa > Chordata > Mammalia > Carnivora > Mephitidae > Spilogale > Spilogale gracilis. The sequence goes on along the minus strand of PITA01008252.1, from coordinate 80,614 downwards.
ACGCTCTGCCTCCTCAAATCCTCATTTCCCTTAACTGCTGGTTTTGTCCAAACTGAGCAAGCCCTCTGGGACGATGGCATGTTTCATTGTAAGAGTCCGTCCTCACTATAGTAATCTGGTGCACCCTGCTTAATGAAGTGTTCCCTAAATTAAATCTACCCTTTCCAAAAGGTTACTCCCCAAACAAAATGAACAGGAAAATGCCTCTAGTCCATATAAATGTCATCCTGTCCCCCAGTAAATCTGTTTTAATCACTGCTTTAAAGAAGCAGCCCAATTGAATGGGAGGGAAACTCAATTACTCTGTGTACCAAGACGACTGTCAGAGGGGGTCACACACAGTACCCGTCAGAGGAGCTGTCCTCTAGGCAGAGGGAAAACGCGCTGTTCTGCAGGGGAGGTGCCTTTCTTCTTTTTCCAGCGAGAGCACTGCCTCCTACTGGGGAACAGAGGGAAGACAACCAGTGCCAATGCAGGGCTCACTACCCGCCCCCTCCCACCCTCCCACCCTGTTCTGCATGTCTTTTTCAGGAATCCCTTACAACAAGATCCTTAAAGCCCTTCTTTCCCTTCTCTTTATAGAAATGGAAATGTGGTCCCAGAGGAATACCGTCCACTTCAAGGTCAAGCCAGCAAGAGAAGAGATGAGACTTGCACCCCATTCTGTACAAATTCCAAAGGTTTTGCTCTGGCTCAAAGGAACCATCTCCGTTTCCCCCTGAGCTTGATAAGCCCATTTAAAAGAAAGAGTCAGTGTGGGAGGATGAATCAGTCAAATTACTCTTAATAGCAGACTTGGGCAAAACCTGCTTCCCTGACACTTCCAAGTACATTCCTCAGCAGAATTCCTGGTGTCTGCGGGACGCCAGCGAACCAGGGTGAAGCCTTCCCGGTCCCAAAGCAACCTTTAAAGGTCAACCGAGTAGGGTTACAGGTGACCACTCCAGAGACACTTTGGTTGGGAAATGACAAACATCAGGTACCCCTTGACGCAGATTCCAAACAAGCGTGTGCTTGGACCGGATTTTGGCAAAGGCGTTCGTATGCTTTGCAAAGCTAATGTGCAGAGGCAGCCTCCAGTGCTTATGTTTTTTGGAATTAAGTTGCATGACTGTGCCTTGCTCTCTAAAATGTGTAAATGTGTAAATTATGCTAAAACAGATTGCCAATGCAAGTTGAAGAAATGAAAAATATGGTGCACTCTCACGGTAAGGGTGCAGGGGTGTGGCTTGCCGCCTGATGTGAAAGACAGCCTCCAACTCTCTGTTCTTGGGGGCTCTGGAAGGGATTATTAGAAGGGAGTAGTGAAATGCAAAGTAGCTGGATGGCTTTTTCAAGGGCCCAGCATCTGATACAGGATCTCTTTAACTGGCACAAAAGACGATATGTAAATTATGTGTGTTATATAAGCCCTGTTTCCAAGTTCTGTAGAATGTCTCCAGTTCCTCATATCTTAATAGAAATATCACCATCATATACCAGGTCTCGATCCCTAATGTGCTCAAGAATATAAAGATAAGGAAGTGCCCCCACCACATCGCTAACTCCAGTGCTGTGCGTGTGTGTCTGTGTGCATGTGTGTGCACACCTGTTATTGTGAATGTTGCCTCAGTTATTGTGATGAGGAGACCAATCCCATCTATGAAAACGTCGTGAAGTCATAGATTGATAGCCCCTTCCTTCAAAGAAATGAGATTTCATAGATTAGGAGGAGAATGCCAATCATTTTTGTAGCATGAGACTCTCTCATGAAAGGAAGAAATGATAGGAAAATTGTTTGGGACCAGTAATGGCTTTGTGAGTCCCAGGACCAAAGACATTGCCTGTGACGATGGGTCATACTGCTAAAAGAGCTGATGGTCCAGCCCTTTCACTGGAAAACTAAAAACACCAGGGACTCCTCAAGATCACACAATGAGTCTACTAGAATACACCCTAACGTCTTACTAAGTCCTGTCCCATAAACTTCTCACTACAAATTGTTATTTGGAGATTCAACAAAATCATTTTGCAAACTGAGCCAGACTCTATTTTCTCAGCTTCCAAAAATGCTTCAGGAATTAGCTATGACTCTGGCTTTAGATGAAATGGATAATCAACATTGCAAATTTTCCTGAAGGTCATAAGTTGTACAATGAAAAGGAAGAAATTTAGATACTGTATTTATAGGTATGTCCCTACAGCTTAGTCAAGAAGCAGAAACATGATTCTGTAGAAACCCGTTGACGTATGCAGCCAGTTTAATTGGCAAGATCTGGAATCAGAATGCTGAAAATAGTGATGTCTAATTGTGCACCGAGGTTTCAGTTGGTGTTTGGGAACCTTCCAGATTTGCAGTTTTCATCCCCTTGTTTCTCCCTCCCTCCCTTTGCTGTTGTTCCTTCTCATTTTCTTTTATCTGCCATCATGAGAAAGAGATAAGGTGCTGGAGGTGACAACTCTGAACGGGCAGTAGCCTGAAGATATTTTCCCCTTCTAGTCTTAATATGGAGCACTGTCTATCTTGTGAAATATAATAATGGATTCATGAACTTCACCCATACTTCCTAAGATAGTTGGACCCTACAGAGAAGAGGGACAGGCATGTTTGCATCATGACTTTGGATCCTACATGGTAATGGGCATTTGAATCAGAATGTCCCATTGATTTCTCGCAGATATCATATCAGGCAAGCAGAGGCATTTCCAGTGTTTATATGAGAAAACATCTCCTCGTATACACACAAGATTCCTGGGTTTGTGTAGAAATTCTACTGACTTAGTTAGACCCAAGATCAAGCCAATGAGGAAGACCTAGGACATACGGTCTACCATCTTAGCCAGTGTTTGGTACCCAAAGATTGGTGATGATTCGAGGTACTGGAAATTATCTAGAAATCTTAATAGAATCTCCAAGAGAATTTGATCTTATGCTACTATCACTTACAAAGAAATGTAATTACTGTCTGAAATACTTCTCAGTTATTCTGTGAGTCTCTTGAGATCAGAGTATGCTTTTCATCTTTAAAATTTTTAAATCTTTCAAATGTTATCTTTAATTTTTAAAAACAATTTTTATATTGTCATCACCTTGCACACTGCCTGGCATTCATAGACATCTCACAAATATTAAATAAATGCATGAAGCAAAAATCAATCAAACACAAAGAGACTAGCTTTTATAGGAAGGATTCAGACCTCTGATCATTTGAACAGTTCTCTGCTATGTCCCTGTTTATTTTCTCAAATGATTTTTGCAACTGCACTTGCTAAGTGTACTTTAGTTCATTCAAGCTTTCGATTTAAATATCCAAATTAAATCTCCAAGGACTATTGTGAAAGTTAATAGATTTATTGAGAAGGATGTCCTGCAAGTTATTGTAGTATGTTATTTGGGTTGAAGGTAGATAACTATAAATAACTGCTGAAAATAATTTTATTAAGCTCCGGAGCACATACTGTGTGGCAGATGCCATCCTGGGCATTTTCCTATATATCATTTAATCATCCTTTAGCTACGTATGTAATATCAACCCTATCCCACCTCCTGACGTCTACTCCAGAATGAAGGATCACATCCAAGGTCATTCAGATACTGAGGGAACTAGAATTTGAATCCATGTGTGTCATTCTTTGCGACCGCATATCAATATAAAAATGAAATATCATTTAAAAAATAACTCAAGATTCTTGAGGATCAATCATGAATGTACCGTATTTACCCAGCCACTCCGTCAAAGAATGTCATTTATCAAGAAACTACTTCACAAGAACTTTAACAATTTAGCTTCTCGAGTGATTGATTTCAGAGTTGACTCTCATTAGATCCTTGCAGGCTATGTTCAGCAAAATGGATTATGTAATCCATTTTTTTGAACTGAATTTTTATTATCAAATATATTTTCTAGTCAACTAGTCATGATTGAACTTTTTGATGGCTCCAGCTTCAGAACTACATCTTACATAATTCTGAAATCCGACACTAAAAATATGTTGAGAAACATAAATTAGCATTTCTAGAGGGAAGAATGATGTGCATTATTCAAGTGTTCTCTGGGAGACAGTGATGTGTAGGGGCTAATGGGGTACCGTTACTCTGACACTTCACCGACTTAGGCTCGTAAAATCTGTTTATGTCTTCAAGCCTCAGTGTGCCTGCCAGTAGACTGGGAATAAGCAAACACAAGCCTTTTCGAATTGCTTGTCAAATTTTCCACAAGGACACAGAAGCAGCGGCTGTGAAAAGGCTTTGTGAAACTACAAAGTGAATGCAAGCTCAAGAAGGAAGCCGTGGTGGCCTGGGTCCTCTCTGCTTCCCACACTGGCCAGAACAGGCCAGATGTGGACGAGCAGAACGATCACCACCACTTGGTAAAAAACTGATGCACCCCTGTAAGTAATTTTAAAGGAGCTTGTCTAGATAATGTGGCCACTCCTGATCCATCATTTGTTATGAATTTATCATTTTCAACTCTTGTGGTCACTGGTCTTCCCTCTCAACCTCTCAAAACTTACAGAATCTTTACTGAAAACTCTTACAGTTATTAGCATCATCATAATTACTTTATAGTGATTAAGATCATCATGATTATATTTTCAGTCTGTCTTCTGTGTAAAACACAGTCTACGTGGGAAAGAGCCCCCACGATGCCTTTGCAGCAGGCAGGAGTGCGCCATCCTAAGCTGGCATACTTCCAGCCAGGGTAATTGCATTCTGCTCACCGAAAACTCCCTGTACTTTTCCCTGGAGAAGGGCTCCCTCATTTCCTGCTCAAAACCAGCTGTGCTATGGGGCTGGCAAGCAGCTGCCATGTCACTACCCGGAGGTGGCTGTGTTTCAACCTGGGTAGGAACAAGATTTGGATGTTTCTGTGGCCAAGGCACCAGAGGAAACCAGGGAAGTATTTGGACATTTTATTTGCTGTAAAAAAAAACAAAAAACGAAACAAAAAAAACAGAACAAAACAAAATTTCTCAATAATACTTATCAGTAGATGTTATAATCCGGGGTGATGGGGAGAGGGAAACATGGCTTTATTTTTGCATGTATTCTAAAGTAAAAAAATCTCCTATTACATAAGATCATGTACCTCCAGCTGCCACATCTCCAATCAGGGAACAAACAGTCTCTTTTATTTTAATTGTTCATAGTTAAAGATGACCTATGGTGCCTCCTAATTAATTACTGAGTTTCTTCTAAGATTCTCTAGTTTAAAGCTAAAGTTGATATAGAATCTGGACCTCTTAGTGAACTGTGATCTCGCAGATGCATTTTTGAATAAGAACATGATTCTGTTTACATGATGTTTAGTGAAAGGGACGACGTGGATGTTTGTGGCTTCATGTGGGCCTCCTATAAAACCCCATGCAGAAGATGAAACATGACACCCGCTTTATGATCTATCCAAGACTCCTACCCAGAGTCCATACGTTTCATATGTATGTAATCAACTTTTATTGGTTCTTGAATTACATTCTGCTAGCACAGGACTCCTCTTTGCCAATTTGAACACAATAACAGAGCTTGAAGTGTCATTAATAAAAGGCAGTGCGGCTTGAGCGCAGTGAAACATTTATAAGAACTCTTGCTTGTATCAAGGCTTCTTTTTGGTGGAAGCGAAGCTTTAGAAAAAAAATACTTCACTAAAAGGTAAGCAAGTGTTGATTCATTCATTCTTGCCTTTGCAAGGCACTCCTGTCTCAAAGGCAGAGTTGAAACATACATGACCTGGATGGTTCCATAAGGAACTCACAGGAGGTGAACCAGCCCTCGCAGGTGAGAGATGTGGAGTGTTATCATCTGAGAAGAAAGCATGTGGCTATAGAGGAGTATTTCTAGAAGCAGCTGAATACATCATGGTCCAAGACCAGAAAATGCCATTTCACCTTGAGTACTCAGAAACTCTATCAGGCTAGACGAAACAATTCATCCCTTTTAGCTGGACTCCTACTAACCAAGGTCAAAAAGCTAGATGTATATCTACCAAAATGTTAACTGAATCAGTTTCAAAGAGAAATTGACCTGACAGTGACAAAATCCTCATGTTGACCAACATCCTTACTCTCCATAGGCAGCTAGACCCAGAAAGTCACTGAAGCTCAAAGGTTGCTGGGTGAACATGGCCATGGGTGGTTCTGACATCTGGCCAGTACAGCCTCACACCTGTATCACCACCGAGAATACCTCTTGGCCAAGGACTTCTTTTGCTGGGACAGTTCTTATGGGCACTGCCAGTTCTAGTTGGCTGACTTCCCGGTTCTAGGTCTTGGGCTGCTCACCTGTTGGCTAGTCACAAAAGTATTTTCCTGGTAAACCATACAAAGGCCACCAGGAACCCACTTCTTAAATGCTAATTCCATTCCAGTCCTGATTCTCAAACAGTATTGCTGATTCCTTCATTTGGGTTTGAGCCGTTTATGGTTTGCTGGGTGTGCCCACTGATAGCTACTCCACCCGTGTAATGTAGATATGATGATTTTAATTCTCAGAAGCAAACCTTGATCCCAGGATCATGGACCACTGTGACCTCCAGAAAAAAAATAAATGTCTGTGTAACCCGAAGCTCATTCACGACACCACCCACAAGCACACACCCTTGCGCCTGCAGTGTTCTCCATCGTGTCCCGTTGGGTCTGACTCTTCCTTCTTGGTCTTACACATGGAATTTCTCAGGCAGTCACACCTCCTTGGCTTCTCTTTCACCATGGACAATTTCATTGCATCGTCCTTCCTTGCCTCTACCTATTCTTGACTGTCCCCTTGCTGTCATTATGAATCAGTTCCTGGCTACTTCCCGGCAGGCTACTTCCAGACTGACCTCCCATAAACATCTTCTCGCTGCAGGATCAAACCTTCACTACATACAGCTCTGCATTGTACCCAAAACCCTATGGGGGGTTGCTGTCCTCAGCCTGACCCAAAGATGCTGTCGTCTGACCCGTAGTGGCATGTGATTGACACAGCATATCATTGCAATGTCTGAGGATCAGACTTCTAGGAGGTTTATAGAGCCATTTCAATGCTCTGAACTTCTGTTCTTTAGTTCTAAGCTAGAAAACCAGTGCCTCTCTCATAGAGTGGTTGAGAGAATCTCAAGAACAAGCTTCTGTAGCACAACTGCACCATACGTTGCACACTTTCCCTGTCTTCATCACTTACTTCCCGGCTTGTACCCCATTTCTAAGTAATAATAGCGCCAGCCCTTCCTCCCTGATTGCAGGAACATTTCAGAGTCCAGACTTGTCACTACTCCGCTCTTACCATCTCTCCTGCATTTAGGTGAATTGGAGTGAATCCCATGCCTTTAAGAAGGATCAGAAAAAACAAGATCATATTAGTCAAGGTGATTAATGACAAACCACGGCAGCTCTAAAATTCTGGAGAAATCTTGCCTTTATTCTGTAGGCAATGGGAACCCTGTAGGTTTGAGGAATAAGTAATAATATATTATGGTACCTACTAAAGATTATCTGTCCCTTAAAAATGGAGCTACAAAGGACCATAAATAAACTCACGGGACATGGGCAGCTCTGGAAATTGTCCTGGGCATGCTAAAGAGACAATGCTGGCTCAGGATACTACCTACCACTCCAGCCAGACCCTTACTGTAACTAAGATTAAAGTGAGTGAGAGTCAAGTTCTTTCCCACCTCCCCTTCTAGTTCTTTCTCCTTTTTTCCCTTTTTTCCTGCTTTCTATTTGCCAGTTCTTTGCTATTTATTGAGAAATGTATTCTTCTCTGCCATTTTTATTTGTTTCTCACTCTTTGAAGTAAATGAGATAGGTGTGATACCCCTAATTTATAGACTAGGAAATCAAAGTTCAGACCAACCCGGTAACTTGTTTAAGATCATGCAGCTGGTAAATGATCCATGACCTGAACTTCTGTCTTCTCACCCTAAGATCTGTGGTCTTCCTTCAACAAGAGTGCTTTTATCACTGCACTTAGCTGACTACAAATGTTCCAAATTTTAAGCACTTTTGCAACTGACAAGTTTAGGACAAAACCTCAAAACACTGAAAGAAAATAAAGCACTATTTTATGTAATTGATTCAGTAGACAGTAATATATTTCTGTGTAACTCACAAATTCATTTTATCTTCCTTTTCAAAGGGAGATACAGAAACCCCTTTTTTTTCCTGGGACAATTCTTGAATTCCCAATGTTTCATGCCCATGACTTCCATATATTTGTATGGCGGGAACACAAGCATTCTCCCCTAAACATTCTGGCTTGAGGAACACAAGCATTCTCTCCTAAACATTCCGGCAAATGGGCGTGTGGTTGCCAGCAGAACTATGTCACCATGAGACTGATCTTCTTCAGAAAAATTACTATCCATTTACTACACTAAGGTCCTTTTTATGACTTTCCTTGTTGTTGCACCATGTTCTGGCTTTTATTCCATCCATGCTAAGGATACTTCATTAAGAATGTAAGACATATCTCATCACTCCTTACCCTAGGATCCTCTGAAACTTCCACTGGAGCCCATGATTGGGATCCAAAAAGGACTCACCATTGCTTTCTCATCTGAAGGGCAAAAGGGGTTGGGGAAATGAAAGAGAAGGGAGATTATCAAGTCTTTGGGGGTAAACCTTATATGGAAGTAGGATTATTAGTCAAAGTGGCCCCAAATTTCTTATTATCCCTTTACTTCCAAGACGGCAAAATAATTTCAGGGAGAAGTAATTTGCACTGAATCATGAGGCTGGTCAGTGGCAGTTTTCCCCAGGCTTTTCCTCAGGTGTAGAGGTCCCAGACAACTCTCTCACTTTTTTTTTCCTGGGACAGTTCTTGAATTCCCAATGTTTCATACCCATGACTTCCATATATTTGTTGTCTTATTGTTTCTAATCAATGATGATCATATACCCCTAAGATACTCTCCACCTCAATGTCCCCTCCTCCTAGAATGGTCTTTCCCCTCTACGCAGCTTACTGTCTTTGGTCAGATCAATGCTCAGATTCCACCTCCTCAGAGACACCTTAATTGATCATAACTTTCTGAAATAGATTCTCTCCTCACTGGTGCTCCCCTTACCCTCTTTATAGTCCTCTATAGACCCTTTTGACACCTGAAAATGTATTTTAAACTTGTTCATTACTTCTTGGCTCTATTCATAAGTAAACTCCATAGTAGGAAAGATTTTTACATAAAGTAGGAATTCAGTATTTGACCAGTGAGCATTGCAGAGTTGGGTCGTTAGATAAAGGGTGCCATGTGGCAAAACTGCAAGAATCACATAATTTCATTTGACTGATGAAAAGCACTTAAAAATAGGAAGCCTCTGATTTAGTTTGATTCTTGGAAAGCAGGTACTTAAAAATAATTATCTATGTCCAGGAAGAGTAGCTTTGGGTTTCCAGCCAGATGACATATTGAATCTCCTTGAGGTTCCCCAGGAGCTCAGCTGCCTTGCAAAAGCCAAAACATCTTGGCTCTCCAAATGCTAAGACCCCTCCAAAATTCCCTGAGGATTTTCTCTGATGTCTCTTAATGGGCAGGAGAATATTACTCTGTTGATGATAACGAGGGCTGCTAAGTACAAATAGGAGCCCAAAGCCAAATCAGGAGTGTAGACATAGCAAAAGGTGTATTGACCATGAAGTCGGGGAGGGGGGAGTTTGGCCCTTAAATCCCTTAAATGCCAGTGGTCTGGCTGGTTGAAGGGAAAATAGAAGACAAGTGAGAATGGCTCACTGATTGGGTGACATAGGCTTCCTCTCTTATGTTTTGTCTACATCCCCAGATGTACTTAATGGCCTGTAAGTCACCATAAAATATTGGCAAGTCTGCTACTGAGTTGCAACAGATATCAGAAGACCTTTATTTTGACCTGGGTCTGCCTTGGCTCATGTCCACCTACTGAACCTACTTCCTCATCTGCAAAACGGCCACAATCGTTCTCGCCCCATCCAAATGAGAAGTGTGGGGACCTGGGGAGCTAGGTTACTTAAATACCTCTTAAGTCATGAAGTCCTACACAAATACACAGCCCCCACTTATCCAACACAAAATCTCACTAACCGTGTCTTGCTTTGGTTTAGTTGTTCAGGACGAAATGTTTATCCTGATCTTGCATTCTGAGAGCTCACAGGAATTTTAAATTTAATTTGTTTTCTCTGATTCTGGCTTTCCCTTGACTTCCTATTTCAAGAGTGAAACTAAAGGAGGATCTCTTTCTCTTTGGTTTCAGGCTCTAACAACGGGATTTTTTTTTTCTTTTCTTTTCTTTTTCTTTTTTTGCATTCTGATTGCAAGCACAATCTAACAAAGCCATATTTAAATGCAGGCAAATGTCACTTACATGTTAAAAAGCTCACAGAAGCAAGTCTGTCTCTGCTGAATCTTTGAAGACGCTGTTTAATAAAACCAAGAGATCTTTCTGACGCTGTCCAACAAAACCTCTGGTAGATTTGTTCTGTGCATATTTTTGACAATAGTGAAAAAAAGGTGGGGTGGGGAGAGAGGCAGGGTGCATCACAACAATCATTTTTCATTACAGTCAGACATCCTCCAGCTTCAACGCAACAGAGCCGATCTACAAAGATTGGGTATTAATTATGAAAGTGTACTTCAATTTATCAGCAAAGGATATCAAACAGGCCAAACGCCACAGCCTCACATATAATTTATCTCTTCCTTGTAGGGAGGCAGAAAGCAACGATTTGCAAATTGCCTCCTCTGCAAAAAGAAGGGAGAAAAACATAGACACACAACACACAATTAAAAGCAGATAAGCATCGGCGATGTGTCACATTTTCAGCAGAAAGCCAAAAGTGGAGGTCTTAATCTCCGGGGTTGGTTTGCTTCAAGTACTCACTGATACTTCCCTTGATGTGACTACTTAACTCCTATTAAAATTAATAGGGGTCAGGCTTGATCATCAAGGGAGAGAGGGCCTCCTGGCGCGTATAGGCGTCAAGTAATAAGGATTTGGCGATTACTATATTATTTTTCTGTTCATTTTCAGATTATCTTGTAAGTGTATGCTCTTTATGATCTTTGGTCCAATTATAAAGAATAACATGTCGTGTAGGATCTATTTTTATTAAAGCAGCTTTCTTCTCTTAAGAAGCATATAATTTGAGAGGGCATATTGACGGGATCTTAATGGAGAGCTCAAAACTTATTTTCCCTCAAAGAAATCCTGTTACTTACTGTCTCTAACCTAGGCATACTTTTGTGGGAACTTGGGCCCAAAGATTCGAAGAGTATCAGTTCACAGAAAAACCCATTGTTTCTTCTGGTTTCATGGAAGGAGAGGGTAAGTTTGCTCCAACCTGTGCTCTGAACTCAGAGCCAAATGCAAAATCCACAGCAACAATAGTTACCAAACTTCTTTGAGACTCCATTTACTCTTCAATTAAACGGGTATAAAATCACCAGCCTCCGTTGTATAAAAAAAGACCATGTTTGAGCACTGGGAGTCATATACAAGTGATAAATCATTGAATTTGATTCCTGAAACCGATGTTGCACTCTATGTTCATTAAAATTTAAATTAAAAAAAAAACCCCAAAACCTTATTTTAACAACTGCAGCTCTCATACATGGCTGGTGGAATTATAAAATGGTATGACCACTTTAGAAAATTGTTTGGCAGCTTCTTATAAAGTTCAATGTCACCTATCCTAGGAAGTGGCAATTCTACTCCATATTTACCAAAAATTAAAAATATGTATGCAAAATAAGAAAAAAAATGACCATGTTAAACTGTTTTTAAAAATATTTTATTTACTTGAGAGAGAGAGTGAGAGCGAGAGCAGAAACAGTGGGGAGGGGTAGAGGAAGAGGGAGAAGCAGACTCCCCACTGAGCAGGGAGCCCAATGTGGGACATGATCCCAGGACCCCAGGATCATGATCTGAGCTGACGGTTGATTAGCCAGCTGAGCCACCCAGGTGGCCCCTAAGCACCTGGAATGAGGAGTCACAGCAAACATGACAAAAGTTACCCAACATCACAGTCTCTGACCCATGCATGGAGGAGGATCCAGGAGAATGAAAGAATCCGTTTGCAGTTTTCTTAAGTATTGCCAACTTTGAATTTTGGGCATTAAAGAAATGAGAACAACAAAAACAATGAACATAAATAACATTGGCAGCATCAGTTTGTAGAAAGGATCTTTTAAAGCTACAGTGATAAATAGGGCATTCCTTAGAAACTAAGAAATGTGCCAACATGAAAAATCACAGTGCCCACCTCTCATTCTTTTCTCTTTGCTGTGGATTGTGAAAGCCCCTTCTCCAACCACCTCTGATCTATATAGGTAAGCATTGCAGAGCCTCTGAGATAAGCCATCAGGGCAACTGAATGCCATGAATAGGATCAGTCATTCACAGAGAAAATAGTGATTAAGCAAGAAGTGATGAGATGGAGCCTTTTTAAACTTTTATCTGCAGATAAAAATGCTGTGCTCTGACCTATGGAATGAGAGAAAAGAGTTGCAGAACCTGTATCTGATGAGTGCTTAATATCTAACGTGTATGGAACTCATACAATTCAACAGAAAAAAATTAATAATCTGATTTTAAAAATGGACTGAGGACTTGAATAGACATTTCTCCAAAGAAGATGCACAAATGACCAACAGGTACATAAAAAGGTGCTCAACATCACTCATCATCAGGAAATGCGAATCAAAACCACAAGAATTATTTATTGTGATGAGTGCTGAGTAAGGTATGGAATTGTTGAGTCATTATATTATATGCCTGAAACTAACATCACACTGTATGTTAACTATACTGAATTTAAAATTTTAAAAGAAAGGTAAAAGAAAAAACTACATTGAGATATCCCCTCATACTTGTTAGAAAGCTAGTATCAAAAAGAGAAAAAATAATTGTATAAACGTGTCCAATCACCATGGCGTATACCCAAAACTAATGCAATCTCTTATGTTAACTATACTGATATAGAAGTTTCCTCCTAAAAGTGAAAATAGAGCTACCATATGAGCCAGCAATTCACTTATAAGGATACATCCAGGGAAAATGAAATCAGTATCTTAAGGTGATGTCTGCACCCTCATGCTCACTGCAACATTAGTCACAATTGTGAAGCCATGAAAACAATCTAAATGACTATTTAGAAGAGAAAGAAGGAAGTCCTGTCATTTGCAACAACATGAATGGACCTTGAGGACCTTCCGAAGTGAATGAAGTCAAATAGAGAAAGACAAATACTGTGTGATCTCACTTACATGTAGATATTAAACGCATTGAACTTACAGGAACAGAATGGTGGTTGCCGAGGGCTAAGGGGTAGGGGAGATAGGGGAATATTAGTCAAATGGTCCAGACTTCAGTTATGATATGAACAGGTTCTGAGAATCGATGGTAAACCATGGTGACTGTGGCTATACTTAATGACACTATGTTGTATATTTGAAAGTTGTTGTGAGAGTAGACCTTTAATGTTTTCACCATAACAACACCACCAACAAAATAGTAATCATATGAGGTAAAGGATGTGTTAATGAACTTTATTGTGGTAAATATGTTGCAAGACATACACATTTCAAATCTTAAACTTATACAATGCTATATGTCAATATATCTCAGTAAAGCTGAAAAAAAATCAGTACAAATTTTGAGAAAAAGTCAGATCCCCAGATCCTTTCTCAAAAATGCTGTACATATTTACTGTTAAACAAAAATATTCCTACTTATATTACTAAATTTTCTGTTACTCTCTTTATTCTAATATATATCATTGGATCAAACTTATTATTTTTACTGTTTGAAATTTCCTTAGTAACTTTCTGTCTGCCTGAGTTGTCAGTTTCTTAGCAATTAAAAGTCTCCTACTATGATTGAAATTTTCTTTTATTACTTTTACAGTTCTACCAATTATTTCTTTTTTTTAAAAAAGATTTTATTTATTTGACAGAGAGAAACACAGCCAGAGAGGGAACACAAGCAGGGGGAGTGAGAGAGGGAGAAGCAGGCTTCCCGCCAAGTGGGGAGCCCGATGTGGGACTCGATCCCGGGTTTCCGGGATCATGACCTGAGCCGAAGGCAGTCGCTTAACCAACTGAGCCACCCAGGCGCCCCACTGCCAATTATTTCTTTATGTATTTTGAGAGTATATTGGTAGGTACATATAGGTTCAGAATTGTTATAACTTCCAAAATAATTGTTCTTATTTTGATCACTATTTAATAAAATTATTTTTCCTTAATGTTTTTTCCTCAAAGTCTATTTTTTCTGATATTGATATCGCTATTCCAGCTTTCATTTGCATTGTACTTTTACAACTTCTTATTTTAAAATAATTGCAGGTTCATATGCAATTGTTAGAAAGCCTTAAGTGAAATTCTGTGTACCCTTTACCCTGCTTCACCCAATGTGTATGTCTTATAAATGTGCAATACAGTGTCATAACCAGGATAGGGACAGTGGTATAGCAAGTGCACTGAGTGTTCCTATCACCACAGGATCTCTCATGTTAAACTTTCATTTCCACCCTATTCCCCTCCTTCTGCTAGCACTCCTCAGCCCTTTGCAACTAATCATATGTTCTCCCTTTCTAGAATTGTCTCATTCTAAGAATGCTATATAAATAGGATCATACTCTAGGAAACCTATGGGGATTGGCTTTTTTCACTCAGCCTAATTCTTTAGAGATCCATCCAGGATGTTGTGTGTATCAATAGATGGTTCCTTAATCTCCCTGAGCAGTATTAAAACATACTACAGTTTAACTGTAAACATGTACATACTACAGTTTAACTATTCATTCATCTGGGTAGTTTCTGGTTTTTGAATATTGTGAATAAACCTGCTAGCAACCTTTGTGTATAGATCTTTGTGTAAACATAAGTCTTCCTTTCTCTGGGATAAACTGACCAGAAGTGCAATTAATGGATCATAAGGTCTTTGTATGTTTTGTTTTTAAGAAATTGCCAAGTTGTTTTCCAAAGTGATTGTTCCATTTTACATTCCCACCTTCAAGGTATGCGTGATCCAGTATCTCCACATCCTCATCACCATTTGGTGGTGTCACTATCTTTGACTGTAGCCATTCTGATACGTGTGTGGTGATATTTCACTGTGGTTTTAATCTCCAGTTCCCTAGGATAATGATGCTGCACATCTTTGGATGTGCTTATTTTCTCTATATGTGTCTTCTTTAGTGAAATGTCTTTTCATGTCTTTGAGCATTGTCCAATTGGATTGTTTGTCTTTTTTGTTATTATTATTATTGAGTTTTGAGAGTTTTTATGTATTCCAGAATAATCCTTTATCCTATGTGTGGTTTTCAAATATTTTCTCCCACTCTGTAGCTTTTTTTTTTTCCTGGCAGTGTCTTTTGCAAAGCAAAATTTTTTAAATATTTATTTATTTATTTATTTGAGAGAGAGGAGAGAGAGTAAGTGAGAGAGAATATGAGAGGGGAGAAGGTCAGAGGGAGAAGCAGACCCCCATGGAGCTGGGAGCCTGACATGGGCTTGATCCCAGGACTCCAGGATCATGACTTGAGCTGAAGGCAATGGCTTAACCAACTGAGCCACCCAGGTGCCCCAGTTTTTTAATTTTGATGAAGTCCTACTTATCAATTTTTCCTCTTAGGGGTTTCACAGTTTGTGTTGAGTTTAAGAACTCCTTGTCTAGTCTTAGAACCTATGAGGTTTCCCTACATCTTTATTCGCAAGCTTTTATGGTTTTATACAAAAGTCCCTCAATCATTCTGAGTTATTTTTTGTATAAGTCACAAAACTTGGGTCAAGGATTGTGTTTTTGTTTTTGTTGCATTTTTTTTTTTTTTTTTTTTTTTTTGCTTTTGGACACCAAATGGCTCTGGACCTCCATTGAATTGCTTTTGCAGTTTAGTTAAAAACCACTGGATATATTTGTGTGGGTCTATTTATGAATTCTCTATTCTGTCCCATGAGTCTTTGTGGCTAGTCTTCTGCCAATGAAACATAATTTTAATCACTGTAGCTATGTAATAAGTCCTGAAATGGGGCAGAATGATTTTTTTCACTTTATTCACTTTTAATTGTTTTAGCTATTCTAGTCTTTCTTGTTCCATATAAATTTTAGAATAATCTTGTCCATATCTGCCAAAAATATCTTTCTGGGATTTTGGTAGAAATGACATTATACCAATATGTCAGCATGTGGATAACTGACATCTTTACTATGGTAAGTCCCCCAATCCCTGAACACAGCATGTCTCTCCATTTATTTAAATTTCTTTGATTTATTTGATCAATATTATGTAGTCTTTAGCATATAAGTCCTATACATGTTTTATTAGTTTTGCACATGACTATTTCATTTTTCTGAGGTATTACAAATGGTATTGTACTCTTCGTTTTGTTGTCTAGTTGTTCATTGTTAGTACATAGACATATAATCATTTTTTTCTCTTTGTCTTATAACCTGTGACCTTACTGAACTCACTATTCCTAGAAATATTTTGTAGATTCCTTCAGTCTTTACATAACTGCTTATTTTGCTGTCTTTTTTATCTAATCTCTCTATTCTCCTAATATCCATACTATTATCTTTATGTATAACTCTTGAAAACAGAATAGAACTGGAACTTATTTTTTACTCCAATGTACATATCTCTTAGAACTAGCATTTCATTCACTTATATTTAGTGTGACTAATGATAAATTTAAATTCAATCCAATAATTGTATTTAATTAGCATATTTTTTTCTTTTTTTTTCCCTTCTAATTTACCTTTCTTGCATTCATTGGGTTTTTCTTCTTATTTTTTTATCCTCTCTTCTTTGGTGGTTTTGTTCACTTTTAAAATATATATTTGACTTAACAAAGATTAGTCATCATGATTATTCTTTTGAATACTGTAAGGTCTATTAAACATTTGATTTCCTCTCCTATCTTTCATGGTTTTGTTGCCTAACATTTTATTATTTTTTTTCTATTTCTAAACTTTTCCAAATCCATACTTCTGACAATACTTCATTTGTTCTAATCCATATATTATAGATCATGTCTAAATAATCAATCCATTTCTCTGCCTAGCATTGTTTGTTACATCCCTGCCGGTCCTAGATTTGAGTGTCCATCTTCCACACATTTGTCCTCTTGTTTTAGCAGGAGTCCCTGAGTAATAACCTCTCTCAGGCTTTGTTTGCCTGAAATGTCTTGCTTCACTCTCGAATCAGCATTTAGCTGTGTAACCAGCAAGTTGAGATTTCTGTTCCAACAGATTTCCGTTGACGACATTACTCTGCTGTCTTCTGGCCTTTGGTGTTGAAAACAAGAAATCTGTTGTCAGCCTAATTGTTAATCATTTCCAGGGAATCTGACTTTTCTTGGAGATTGCTTTAGAAATTGTCTTTCCCATTCTCCAGAGTCACCACATACACCTAAGTGTGCATTTATTTTTACTTTTTAATTTTCCTGCTCAGACTCGGTGTGCCATGGCTCAGAATTGGGGGCCATTAGAATGCCATCTTCTTCTCTCAGCATCAATTTCAGTTTGATGCTCTGGTGAATTAAAGTGAGAGTTCAACTCTCTTTGAACTTGCCTTAAATAAAGCACACTTGGGGCTCCAGCCAAAAATAACTGGGAACAGAAGCTGTAACAGTCATTACAAGGAGAGCTTAGAGGCTGAAGTACAATATATTTGCCAACCTGCAGAAGAAGGGGACATTCTTGGGCAAACCATGTGCTGGTATTTTAGCAGGGTGCCCCCTCTTCAGTGGGAATGTTCAACTCAAGAGTTCCGCCTGGTTACTACCTTTTCCTTCAATCTTGGGTTAATCCTTTTTGTGTACTATGTGCAGAAGAAAGGGCAAGAAGATCATCTTCAAGCTCCTTTGTGCTGCTAACATTCTGGGACTTACATGGTGGCTCCAATTTCTTTCCAGGGCTCAGTGGGTCATTCTGTCTCCTCCAGGTGGTTAGCCAAGAAGGCGAGGAATGCAATTACTTACTTGGTGCTAAGAACATGCAAGGCCTCCACTGTGTCTGCCTTATCATCAAATGCTTGGTTCTAGGATGCCAGCCGCCATGCCTCCTCCCCCTGACTTCCATCTAAAGCGATGCTAAGGGTCCACATCTCATTTCCTTGACAAAAATGTCAACGGCATTATCTTATGCATGTGTTGTACAGATAAGGGAAAGTCACGTTAAACAATCTGTTCCATTCTCTTTGGGTTTACCGGCTCACGTCTTTATTTTTCATTCAGCAAAGCTATGGTCTTTGTACTGGAGGTGGCGAAGCCAATCCAAGTCACTAGTGAGGTGAGTGGGTCACCGTCGACGTGTATTGCTTTGTTATTTTCTCAAGGGATTTTACTGTCAGTTAGAAGGAATGGGACATTCTCTGTTCTTCCAAGGAAAATGTATCTTGCTTATTTTTTGCAAATAAATCCCCTATAAAATGAGCTTTCAGCACCCAGCCCAGATGGTCATTTGTGGGTGTAGAGCTAGAGGTAGTTTCATTCGTAGAACTCTTCAGTTCTATCTCCCATCTCAAGTGTGACAGTAAGATTTTTTGGTCCCAACATTTTGACAACAGGGACAGCTAATATTCACTGAATGCTTTCTACCTGCTTGGCACAATGCCAAACACTCTATACATCACCTTTTTATCACCTTTATAACAACCCTGTAAGAGACACACGGTTATATTTTCTATTCATGGATCAGGAATCTGAGAATTCTTAACTTGCCTAAGCCTGTCTATCCTGGAGATGACCGAGCAGGATTTTGACTCCAGTTTGTCTGAATCTAAAATCAGGTTTTCCCACTCTATTATTTACCAGCCAGCTACCAACATATTAACACTTGCGATGTCCACTGTTCTGAGGACCAGACCTGAGTGCTCTTCTGGTTTCATCTCGTCTTTATGTGGCATGAGTTTTGGAGGGGAAGAATCTGTGGCATCAGGATGCTGACTTATAACTCAGTGAACTTGACCCCCAAACCTGCTCAGAGCCACCGTACTCGACATCTCAGAGGGCAGGAAAGATAAACTTTTTCTGTTCAATTTCACCATTTTTTTTTAAAAGAAGGAAAATGCCCCTGGATGAACAAGAATTGTTTTTCTTCCCAATTAAACCCAGCACAAAGTGACACGGACATTGGTAATTATCCTGCTTTGAAAGAGGGCGTTCATTGCCAGCAGACATAACTAGGGTTCAAAAGATAGTCTGTGTTTTCTTAGGTGAAAACAAGTGAACTTTGTAAGTGAATCGCAGAGTACACGGGAGGGCATGCATCAGAATTCTTCACAGCTTTGCTCTGGAGCATTCAGCATCCATGCTAAGGAGAGTGAAAGATTGTGGCAAAATGCCTACATGTCTGTGTTGCAAAATTAATGGAAATGAGAATTACACAGGCAGACAAATACCTGGGAATTCCTCTTTTAGGAATCTATCCTGTGTATTTTGTGATATACGTACAAGGTTGCTTGTTGCTGCTTTGACTGTGTTTGAATTTGAAGGTTTTTGCCTCATGGCAAAACCTTTTTGTATGGTTATGATAATATATCACTTAAGCAAAAAACAGAATTTCTCAGTGTTGTGTAATTTAAAATTTACTCATTCAAATTTTTATGAATTAAATCTCAGAGAGCTAAGTCTACAGATTTGCTTTACCCTGAAGTCCAGCAAAGTTAACTTGTAAAAGGTAACAGTTATTACAAAACAGATTTAGCAACAAAGTTACCTTGTACAAGAGCATTCTCTCACACCAAGATATTGCACTATTTTAAAAGAATCATTAATTAATCTAAGCGCTACATTAAAAAAATATGTTTTCAGTAAATCAGTGAAAGTTCTGTGAAACACTTACATTAGACTTAACCTTGAACGGGAGGCCAACGATGTTTTTAACATGATTTGCCCCTTAGGCACTGAGACCCTCTCCTTACTATAGGAATTGCTGTGAACTTCAGCTGAAAACTACTTTGCATCTCAATTACTCATGATTAATGTAATCAGATGGAATCAATTAATAACATCAAAATATACAGAAAGAATTAACAGAGCACAACTGGCTCACATAGTTATGCAGATAGGAACAGAAGCCAGAGGACACCCGCACATACCTAGCCATGAACATCCAAGAGTGATGCTAAAAGTAATTCCAGGAGGTTAGTTACTGGGACATTGTGCAAAACACGATCATTTTATTAGGAGTGCAATATTTTACTTTAACAGGCATATGGGATAACATCATAAAGTTAAGTACGGTGAAACCTCCAGGAATTTGGCAGACCTCAGTTGAGGACCGGGCTGTTACAGAGGGAAGTGAGCAAGCTATCACAGGATAGGTCGGATGGAGCTTTGCTCTTGTAGCCCCTCCGAAGGCGGGGGGTTGGGGGTGGGGGGTTGTGCGATTTGCAATGGATCCTGCTCTCTATTGAGGACTTTGTATATGCTTGGCCGAGAGAGCTAACGGTGAGCACAAGCCAGGAAGTGTGTTTGCCATTATGGGCACAGAGTTGGGTGGTTCCTGGGTGGGTAGAAGGCAAATAGGCACACAGGTGCTCAGATCATCATAAACTGCACTTAAGACGGGAACGGAGTGTGTTCTGAATGTTAACAGTTAGAGCTAAGAGACTGCATCTTTCCAAAATGATGCTTGAACCCAGTTTTAAGAATGGATAGGGTAAAAAATGCAATTAGAAAAGAATTGAAAAGAATTTGGTAGAAGTGGGAAAAGGGTGGAAATGAGAATGGGGAAAGGATATTCTAGGCACAGATCACAGTTCAAAATCTGTGAGACCTTTAGGAGACCTCCATTTACCAACTCAGGGGCCTCTTACCAATCTCTGAGGCAGATAGAGCTCTTATTGGTCTCATTTACAGGTGTGGAAACTGAGGCAGAGGGAAATCGGGTAATTTGTCCAAGATTTACAGAGTGAATCCTGGCAGTACCTCTAGGGGACATATCACGTGCCCTCTCTGAGCACCATGTGTTGCCTGTGTCAGAGGTCACTATGTCATAGGAAGCCTTGCTCGTGGTGCATCGAGCAGGAAGGCGCACTCACTGTCTGTCACTCATGATGAAGAAGAGGGCTCTGTCTATTTCATCGGGAACCAGCGGCACGGGAGCCACATTGCGGAGCCCTGGCCACATGATGCAAGCACCCTATGTGCTTCAAGTCCATCATCCAGACCTTGAAATTTGTGTGTGACTTACCCTTGTGACCCCAGGAACAAGTCCACCCACAGATGAGGACACTGGGGGACTAAAAGGCTAACAGCTGATTCTTCATCACACTGCCAGTCCTCATGATGGCAGGACTCAAACCCAGCACTCGGGGGGTCTGCGGCCCACCCTGGCCACCCTGTCCCTTCATGCAGCACCGGCCACACAAGGCCCCTGACTCAGACGTTGGCCAGAGTGCTGCTGAGAAGGGGCACCGTTTTCCCATCTGAACAGTAGAGGATACTGAAAGAGCAGCCGCCCGCCTGCGTGTTCTTTTTCTCAGCAAAGCCATGATGAGATCCCACATTATTACTGGAGCAAGGGGGGTTTTCCCTGAAGACCCACAGTCTGGGTATGAAAAGCAGAGATGCTCCTTGGTCTTATCTTGGCTGGCTCTGTCCTTCCACATACATGTGGATTGTGTCTTTACAGCAAAAGAGGGAACCCTCTTTCTGAAACCCACTGATCACCAGAGTGTGGCAGCGTCTGAGAGGTCAAGTAACTGTCCTGCAGGTACAATGGCGAAATGGGTGCAGGAACTCCAAGTTGCAGGAAACTGCCTGCTGGAAATTCCCACTCCGGACACCACTGGCCTCACTTTGACCCATGACATCTCTCTCCTAGGAGCAAAGGGAGGAGATGAGTGCAGCGATCGCCATGGCTAGGCAGAAAATTACACATACTCCCTGTTGCCTCGTCTCTGGATGATAAAATAAAGGAACGGGAGTCTGATCTCCTGCACCAAGGGAGGCATGATCCATTTCCTTGAAGGGAAGGTCAGAGGGAGTGCTGGTTAATTGTGTGGATTCTGGGCCAGAGAGTGGGGTTCACATGTCCAAATCTTCTGTCCCCTGCTTGGCTGCCTCCATCACTGGGCACGTCACTCACTCCTTTAAGCCTCGGTTTCCTTTCCACTTTAAAAGGGAGTCCCAGGGACTATAGACTTGTTCTTAGGCTTCAGTGACTTAAATAAACTCTTTAAAACACCTAAAATTTTAGGGCTCACCAATGTTGTATCTTGGCCCCACCAAAATAAACGACCATCTGGAAGGAGCTATGCCATCTCACATCCAAATGGCCTCCGACCAGAACATCCTTTGTCCTCTTTCGAATTCCTAAATTCACATCATTCTTCTTATGGATCAATGACTATATCACTTCTTCCAGGCAGTCTTCCTTGCATATTTAGCCTGGGCTAAAGGATTCCTCTCTGGAATCCCCTAGAAACTTCATTTATCATAGTGTGTCATGCCTAGCAGATAAATCAGCTGCTCTTCTCTGAACTGTGAGCATTGGACAGACAGGAGTTCCATTTTATTAAGTTCTGTATCTTTAACCTGAACGTACTAGGTGCTGTATCCATAGCTGTTTGCCAAATGAGTGAAGGCACACGTGAGATGGCTAGAGAAATGCGTTATAGGAGTGGGAGGAAAAGAGACCAGCTGAGCAAACTCTGAGCTCTGGAGAGACAATACTGGGCAAGTCGTTGGGCCACTGGGTCTGAGTGAGCTTATCTGCAGAATATGAACTAACACTGACCTACCATGGCCCTTTTAGAACAACAGAGCATTGCAAAGTAATAAGAAAATTGAAAAGACAACAGAATCTCCGAGAAAAAAAGTAATAATTCCCAGGAACTGATGTGCTCATCATTGAAACAGAGGCAAAAATGCATTGCTCGTTAGCAGCGTCAGACTTGGATCTGAATGGGAGAGACCCAGGTGCTGGCACTGCCCTTTCCACACTGCAAACAAGTGGGTTCCGTAGGGGCAGGACTGGGCCCCACTGTCACCTCGTTTCGTCACCGGGTGGATGACATCAGCCGCCACGAAGGGAACTCAGCGTCTGGCTCTCCCCAAGCCCCTCGCATTATGATTTTCTTCTGCCCCTTTAAGTCAGCCTTGGGGGAATCAAGTTCCAAAGTTGGAAGTGGGTTTCAGGGTCACTAGATATTCATGGCAGTGAATTTTCATAAAACAGAAGGAAAGAAATAGTTACAGATCCTTTTAATCTGCCTCTCGCCAGTGTTTCTTTGCTGAAAAGTTCTGCAGGTATATAGGCTGGGATGCTGGAATTTAGGTCAATGACATTCATGCTGCCTCTTAGAACAGAATCTTTCTGCAGCGAGTGCATGATTTCCTGTAACGACTGCAGATCTCCCCAGCAGTGAAGTGACTATAAAGGCGTCCATCCTGTTTGTTTATAATTCTTAACAATGGGCTTTTGGGGAAGGAGGGACGGTCGTTGCCAACGCTCTGATGAGCTGCGCAGAGCATGTGCTGCCCCCTGAATAATGCATGCCCACTTTGTGTGTGTACCCGATGCGGGCCCGAATGCAGGATAATGCAGAAGGCTTTGAAGCACCTGCTCTGAGCGGCTCCGATGACAGCCAAGAGTCCAGATAAGATCTGAGCCCTGCCTCCTCCCCACCACCCGCTTGCCAAGCTGCCCCCATTTCCCTTTCGCATTTAAAATAAGCTCTGAGACCCAGCCACGGAGAGATCCTGTCAAAGACACCGCTTTCCTGTGGCTCCTATCAGTCCCTTCCTGTCTAGCCCCGCCCTGGTTTAGGGCCTCTGCACAACCTGCGTGGTATGTGCACACCCTCCCCTAATGCCTATCCCCTTGGTCCCTCCTCCTGTCCCCGCCAAGCCACCCTGCCCACTAAAGCACCTGCTGGCACCTTTCGGAAATAAAACGGACTCTCTGGACTGATGTAACCCCAGAGGCACACAGCTCAGATTTAAGATCCTCCACACCCACTCTGCATGAGTGCTCCAATCCTGCATAACACACTTCAGTGACTCCCCGCTGTTTTAAGTCATCTTCGAACTCCTGAGCTTGGCAAGTAAGGCATCCCGGTCTTGCTGGGCCCCTATGCTCCGGCCATCCCACTCTCTGAGGTTCCCTCCTTCCCAGCTGCACCTGTACCCCCCCCCAACCTGTGTGTCCTGGCATTTGTTAGCCTTGCTATTCATCACCCCTAGCAGCAGCCACAACCACAACAATAAAAGAGTGGTCAACATCCATGCTTATTAGTGTATTCCAAGCACACGGTGTGCATTCCTTTATATAACCCTCAAAACCCCACTGGGCTGTGGATGATGATCCTCAGGGCGATACAGTCTCCTTTAAGGTCGCACCACCAGAAAGTTGGCAGACAGAAGACTCAAACCCAAGTCCATTACCAACTGCAACATCCTACTACCATGTATGTACAGAGCCCCGCACTTCATCTGAAAGAACCCTCGACTTCCGGCAACTCTGAAATGCCTACTTCAAAGTGCTAATCTTGTCTGGGTCCTTCCCTACTTACAATTGTACTTCTTCCTCCTTTTTGCTGGGATGTTCTTCCTCACCATGGACTCAACAAAGTTCCTATTCTTCCAGGAGGACTTCCAAAAATTTAAGGTGCAACTAATTTCATTTCCCTCATATACCTGCAACATAGGCCTCAAAATTGCAGTAACTCCCCTCATCAGTCGTATGCATGTCCACTTTTTTTTACTACATTATGAATATATATAAATATTTTTATAAATTATTGAATAAATGCATAACTCTTTCAAAATGTATATAAGGTATGAAAAATAAAAATATGACAAAACACACGTGTGGCCCAACCACTTTAGACTCTCACCAGCGAGGGCGACTCTTCTCTCTTGTTAACACTCCCTTACTTTCTGTACAGCTTTACCTCTTGTTTGTATGCCTCAAACCCATTGTTCGTTCAGTGATGCACATTTTTGAACTTCATGCATAAATAATATTGAATGGGTTCTCTTGACAACATGCTATTGTGTAATTGTTGTTGTTTATTTGTTCTGTATTTTCACCTCAATATTGTTGCTGAGAACCACCCATGCTCTCATGTGTCTCTGTGCTTTTTAATTTTTTTAATTTTTTATTTATTTTTTATTTATTTTCACTGCTGACCAATATTGTATGGTGTGTCTATACCAGGATGTACTCACATAGTCCACAACCACGTAGAGGAGTTATTTCTAGCATTTTGCTAGGACAAGCTTCTGTGGACTGATGTTCTCCGTGTCTCCAGATGTATGTGTGCTAGAGATCCTCCAGGCTGGACACCAGAAAGAGGGAGCACTGAGACAAAGGCAGTGTGCATTTTCGATGCACCCAGACAATGATTAGTTTTTCTCTGCAGCAGTCTTACCAATTTACCCTCTGGAGAAATGGAAGAGAGTCTCCCTTGCTCCAAATGAAATTAGTTGCACCTAGCATTTTCAAAACATACTGTCGTCAGACGTTGTCAGGTATTAGGATTTTTGCCCACCTGGTGAATATGAAACAATATTTTATTGTGTTTCTAATGTTCATCCCCGTTTACCAACAAGAGAGCCCTTCTCATCCTCATCCTCTATTGGTAGTGCCTTGAGGTTCCTGTTTTATGAAGTGCCTGTTCAAGTATTTTGCCCACTTAGCTGTCAGGTCTCTTATTTCTTCTTACTGGTTTGTAGGAATTCTTTATTTATTCTGTATACTAGTCATTTTTAAATATATTTTTATTATGCTGTGTTAGCCACCATCCACTACATCATTAGTTTTTGATGTAGCATTCCATGATTCATTGTTTTAATTGTGTATGTTATAAATATATTTTCCATTTTAAAAGGTCATATTTTCTTTTATATTGCTATCTTATGAATTTATTAATCTTTCCCTGTACAGATTTTGCTTTCCACACCTGTTTAAGAAATACATCTTCACAGGAATTCATTTAATGTATTCTTCTATACATTTGTTTTAATTATTTTTATCATTTTGCCTTGCCTTGCACCTGTATTTTTTTTCACTTGAAATTCATTTTTGTGTGTATTCTGATATAGACCTCTATTTTTTCATATGGATAACAGATTGTCTTGTTCCATGTATTTAAAAATCCATTTTTCTGCCACTGATCTGCAATGTCACTTCTGCACATAAAATAAACACTCCCCCCCCACCCGACACACACATGCACCATCTCTGACTATTAATCTGTTTCATTGGTTGGTTTGTCTAACCCAGGCACAGTATCACAGTGCCTTAATTACTACCATTTAAGTAATTATTGATATCTGCAAAAGCCAGCCAACCCACCTTGTTCTTCTCATTCAGGAAAATCTCCCTTTTCTGCCATTTGAAATTCCATATAGATTTTAGAATTAGCCTGTCCGTTTTCATACACATAAACATAAAATCTACTGGGATAGTGTTTGAATTACAATGACTTTGTAAGTCAATTTAGAGAGTATCATCATATGTATGATACTGAGTCTTCCAATTCATTTATCAACGTTATTTCAATTTCTATAGATCTGTAATATCTCATAATCATTTTTCTAATTTTCTTCATAAAAACTGACATTTTGTTAGATATATTCCTAGATTTTAAAAATATTTTATGTTATTAACAGTAATATGTCCATTAAATTATATTATCTGTTTGTTGTCTGTGTATAAAAATGTGATTGATTTTTGTGGATTGATTTTGAGTCCAGAAAGCTTACTAAACTCTCCTGCTAATTTTCATTCCTGAACTTGGCCCTACTTGGGCATGATAAATGATCTTTGTTATATAAGGCTGTATTCTGTTTGCTAATATTTTCTGTAGGATTTTTTCATGTCTGTTCACAGGGATATTGATTTATAATTTTCTTTTCTTTTTTTTTATTTATAATTTTCATTCTCATAGTCTTTGTGGGATTTTGGTAGTAAGGTTACTCTGGTCCCCAAATTTGTTAAGATATGTTCTCTTCGGGGCACCTGGGTGGCTCAGTTGGCTGAGCGACTGCCTTTGGCTCAGGTCATGATCCCAGAGACCGGGGATCGAGCCCCACATTGGGCTCCCTGCTCGGCAGGAAGCCTGCTTCTCCCTCTCTCACTCCCCTTGCTTGTGTTCCCTCTGTCACGGTGTTTCTCTCTGCCAAATAAATAAATAAAATCTTAAAAATATATATATGTTCTCTTCTATTCTGTAATCTTTAGTAATTTATGTAATAATTCATGTAAAATTGGAGTATCTGTTACTTGCTCTCTGATAGAACTTGGTGATGAAATCATATAAACCTGGAGTGGTTTTTTTTTTTTAAGATTTTATTTATTTATTTGACAGAGAGAGAAACACACACATTGAGAGAGGGAGCACAAGCAAGGGGAGTGTGCAGAGGGAGAAGCAGGCTTCCTGCTGGGCAGGGAGGTCAATGTGGGGCTGGATCCCAGGACAAAGCAGATGCTTCATGACTGAGCCACCAAGGCGACCCAGTGCCAGAGTGTTTGAGGGAAAGTTGTTTTTTTGTTTGTTTGTTTGTTTGTTTTTTAAGTTTGACCAAATTCCCTTATCTGGTAAAGGGCTATTCATATTTTGTTTAGTTCTTGCTGAGCAAGTTTTAGTTAAGTATATTTTTTCCGAAGACTGTGCGCATTGCATCTCAGTTTAAAACTTATTGGTAAAAGTTGTTTATAATATACTGTTATGATCATTTTAGTATCTTCAGATAAGTGGTAATATAAACTTTTGTCTTTTATTTTCATTTTGCTTATTCTTTCTTCTGTATCAGTTTCTTTTCTTTATTTTTTAAAATATCTAGTTTATACTGTGTTGATCCCACTCTATTTCATGTTATTTTTAATTTCACATCTTTACCTTTTAAAAAATCTTTCCTTTACTTTTAATTTCTTGTCTTTGTTTTGTGTGTGTGTGTGTGTGTGTGTGTGTGTGTGTGTGTGTGTTGATTAACCACCTAAACTGGAGAATAAGCTCATTAGTTTTCAGTCTCCTTTTTTTTATAAAATAATCTTTAAAGGATATTAATGTTCCTCTACAGGATGCTTTGGCTCTATCACAGGTGTATCACACTTTCTGCAAGGGTTATTTATTTCTTATTTTCAGCTTTACATATTTGTAATTTCCATTATAATTATTCTTTAATATATGAATTGTTTAAAACTATATTTCTAAAAAGCCAAAGATATACTGATTTTCCAGATATAGTTTTATATCAATGTTAACTTACATACTATAATTTAAATTTCTTCCCTCCTACTTTTGTGCATTGCTATTGATGTGTCTTGATATCTTTTTTTTAATCTTATGTTAGTCACCATGCAGCACATCATTAGTTTTTGATATTTTTTTAAAGATGTATTAACTTCAGAAAGAGAGAGAGAGTACGGGGGGAGAGGCAGAGGGACACGGAGAGAGAAACTAGAGCAGGGCCCCTGTCGAGCCTGGAACTCCACATGGAGCTCAATCTCATGACCTGAGATCAGACTTGAGCCAAAACCCAGAGTCAGACACTTAACCCACTGAGCCACCCAAGGTGCCCCTTAAAGTTGACACATCTTCAGTATTTTTTTATATGGCTAATATTTGACTAGTTATCCCCACAAAGATAATACTTCATTTGATCAAGTTTCCTACATTGAATTTCAGGATCCATCTGGATTTACTTGGCTTCTGCTGGAAGAACAACCTTTAGAATTTTCTTTAGAGAGAGTCTGTTCAAGGTTAAACTTTCTCCATTTCCGTTTTCAAAAAGGTCTTAATTTTGCCCTCCTTCTTGAAATATGTTCTCTCTGAAATACATAATTCTTAGCTGATGTCATTTTCTTTCAGTACATGGAAACTATTACTTCTATCTTTTGGCTTCCATTAATCCTCTTAAATAAGACAACTTACCTTCTCATTTCAAAGGATAACTTTTTTTCCCCCTTTCAGTTGTTTTTAAGATTTCCTTTTTGTCTTTGGTTTTCTGTCTTGGATTATAATATGTCTAAGTTTATACAGATCAATTTTATCTAAGCTGTTTGGGAATTTGTTGGGCTTACTGAATTTATAGGTTGGTGAACTTTATCAGTTATGGAAAATTTTCGGATATTAGTTTTTAAATATCTGTCATGTTCTCTCACACTCTTCTTTTGAAACTCTGATGAAATATATGTTATTAGACCATCCTTCCATATCCTCCATATTTCTTAACCTCCCTTTCAATCTATTTGCTTTGCTAAGCTGCATTCCAGACTATTTCTTCAGACCTATTTTCCACTTCATTAATCTTTCAATTAGCTGCATTTCATCTGCTGTTAAACACAGCTGTTAAGTTTTTCTTTCTGATTGTTATTTTTTAAAATTTCTTGTTTTTCTATTTGGTTCTTTTTCTGATAAAATTTATCAGTTTTTTTCATTTGTTGGTCTTACGTTTTTCAATGTCTTCCTTTACTTTGCAACACTTTGAAAATATATATTTTAACATCTTTATAGAGATATAAATTATATACAATAAACTATACAAATTAGAAGTGTACAATTTCATAGATAGATGATAGATAGATAGATAGATAGATAGATAGATAGATAGATAGATAGAGTTTATATCAGGATAACTAGATCTTCATACAACTAGAAAAGGAACTTGGCACTGTCTGTTTCATCTCTATTTCTTGTTGTTTTTTTCTCCATCCACCTTCCCTCAACTCCTAAAGCAGATTACAGGGTACCTATTACATACACTTCTCAATAGTACTTTTCTAGAAGGGAATTTTCTAAAGTTATATAATCTAGAGAGCTTTACCATGGGGAGAAACTAATTTCCTAAGTGTTTTTTTAAAAAAAAAATCTCTGCTTCAAATGGCTAAAATTAGTAAGTCAGGAAACAATAGATGTTGGTGAGGATGTGGAGAAAGGGGAACCCTCCTACGCTGTTGGCGGAAATGCAAACTGGTGCAGCCACTCTAGAAAACAGTATGGAGATTCCTCAAAAAGTTTAAAATAGAGCTACCCTATGACCCAGCAATCGAACTACTGGGTATTTACCCTAAAGATACAAATGTAGTGATCCGAAGGGGCACGTGCACCCCAATGTTTATAGCAGCAATGTCCACAATAGACAAATTATGGAAATAGCTCAGATGTCCATCAACAGATGAATGGATAAAGAAGAAGATGTGGTGTATATATCTAGTGAAATATTACTCAGTCATCAAAAAGAGATTTTGCCATTTGCAATGATGTGGATAGAACTAGAGGGTATTAGGCTGAGTGAAATAAGGCATTCAGAGAAAGACAATTATCATATGATCTCTTTGATATGAGGAATTTTAGAGTCAGGGAAAGGGGTCATGGAAGGGAGAAAATGAAACAAGATGGGACCAGGGAGGGAAACAAAAAACAAGAGGCCCTTAATCTCAGGAAACAAAATGGGGGTTGCTGGGGGGGTGGGGAGGGATGGGGTGGCTGGGTTATGAACACTGGGGAGGGTATGTGGTATGGTGAGTGCTGTGAATTGTGTAAGACAGATGATTCACAGACCTGTACCCCTAAAGCAAATAATACATTATATGTTAATAAAAAAAATCTCTGCTTCATAATTTCATTTTTTTACTTTCTATTTACTTATCCATGTGGTTCCATTGTTTGGTTACTTTCTGTTTACTTATCCATGTGGTTCCATTGTTTGGTTGCTTTCTATTTACTGATCCATGTGGTTCCATTGTTTGGTTACTTTCTGTTTATTGATCCATGTGGTTCCATTGTTTGGTCCAGGTCACATTAAGTTTTTCTTGCTACCAGATTTATATGTATGAAATGTTCCAATACTTAAAAAGAAGGACAACAATATTCTACCTTGAGCCATACCTCTCCATCCCTTGGATCAAATCTGCTAGTGATGTCCCAGTGCCTTCTATGCTCTACCATGTTCTATCATTATTCTTCAAAAGTACAAACATGGTCATCATTTCTGTGAGTAATGGGATTGTGCAGCTTGAGTATCTGTGCTAAACTAGCCATCAGGCAAGCTTAATTTCACTGGGACATCAAAAAAGCCTTTCTTCACATTCTATCAATCACAATTAATAGTGATGATAATTCACATTTATCGAGGATTACTCAAGGCTCAGGCACTATGCTAAGAGATAAAAGTGGGCTAACAGATTTCATTACTACTGCAATCCTACTGTTGCCTCCCCTGCAAGGTAAAGAAACTGAGGCACGGAGAAAATAGTTCTTTAATTAAAGTCATAAAATTCAGTGCATGGCAGATCCAGGATTCATACCTAGGGCAACTAGCCCCAAAACTCTTGCTTTTCACCACGATATAATGTTTATGGTATTCTCTAATCTAATTTCTAGACTTTGATTTTCATTTAAATGTATAGTCTTCTTTATGTTGACTTCTTCTGTGATTCAAAGAATATCTCAATACCAGACAGTTTTGTTTATGTCAATTATGGTTCCTATTGTTTACCCAGCATTTTTAGTTTATGTAATCTAACTGAAACCTTGCCATGATATTTAAGGTGGTTCAACAACCCTGTTTACAAGCATAGAAACTGAGATTTGTGGTCATCATGTAACTTGTCCAAGTCACACTATGGTAATTAAGCAACAGCTCAACATCTCTGTCTGATACCAAGAAGACTCAGTCAGCATGTGATAAGGGAAAGGTTGAGGTATTATAGAAACACAGAGATCTACCATAATAGTGAATAGGGCCCAAGAAATCTCCTTGGGCAGTTAACACCTGAGCTGAGTCTTGTAGGAGGAAGAGAAACTGTCTAATAGAAGTTCTGGTTAGATATGTGTTGGCAGAAGTCTGTGAGAGATGGAAAGGTGTTGCAGACCAAAGTAACATCATAAGCATAGGCACAGAGGCATGAAATAGCATGATAGTGAGTGAAATGTAAAATTTGTTCCATTTTATTGAAGTTAAAATATGAGATAGAGAGTGGGATGGATTAACCAGGTCGCATTAAGGAATTGGATCTTTATCTCAGAGATGTCCTAGAACCAAAGAAAGATTGTAAACAGTGGGATGTTTTTAAGAAAAAAAAGATGCATAATGATGAATATACAATTAGACACATAAAAAGTATTTATTTGAAAAAAGTAAAAAAAAGATGTTGGAAGAAGGTGTAAATTTATGCATCATCATCTTCACAGTCAATATGAGAGAGGCAGCAACAAAGGGCTCTGTCCTAGTAAGTGTTCCTATCTTCCTGTTATCTTGTAATTACTGGCAGCAGTGCATGGTTTGGATTAAGGGATACAAGACCATGAGATTGTGTAGAAAAATATTTCAGTAGTCCCTTTGAACTGATGTAGCATTGCACTACTCATCATGGACCAGAATGGGTTGAGAATTGTTTCGCAGATGAAATTAACAAAATTTAGTGGGTGGTTGCTTCAAGAAGAAAAGTTGACAGCAACTACTGTATTCTGTCTTGAGTGACCAGTTGGATGGGTAGTGAGTGGTGGCTGGTGGGCGTCAGTCACTGAAATAAGTAATTAAGAAGTTGAGTTTGAGGTACCAACAAAGCATCCAAACTGAGAAAATCTATAGGTTTTTGAGCTAGGATCGCTGGAGGTTGCTCAGGACAGGGGTTGTGGGACCTGGAATGGGTCAGCATATATGTGATTCTGAATGCCATGAGCACACAGTATGGGAAAAGAATTGGGGCTATGAGGGCTATGCATGGGTGAGAGGTGGGCAAGGGAACTGAATCACAGACAAAGCTAAGTAGAAAGTAAACTGGTGAGGACTGCCACCGAAGAGAAGGGAGGAGATATTTCAATAGGGAGTGATCAATAACATCAAATGCCCTATAGTGGCCATCTAACTGGGATACTAGAATGTGACCACTGAGCTTTTATGACTCCCATGAAAACAATATCACCCCGAGTTTCTGCTTTCTGTAAAAGACCATAAAGAATTCCAGGGAGTTACACATTCAGTGATACCGTTCTAAGAGATCTTGGGTTAGTTATCTACTGCTGCACAAGATATTGTGACAAATTTAGTTACCTAAAACAACACATATCAATTAACCCATAATTTCTGTGGGTCAGAAATCTAGGCACAGCTTGCCTAAGTCTTCTGCTTTAGGGTCTTATAACACCCTATGGAGCTATCATTTGGGGCTGTGGCCTCATGGAGGTTGGACTGGAGGTTTGCCTCCAGGCTTTATCTGATAGTTGGCAACATTTAGTTCCTTGCCAGTTGCTGCACTGTAGCCCTCAGTTTCTCCCTAAATGTCTGCTTGAGGCCACTCTTGGTCCCTTACCACCAGCCTCCTCTGAAAGGCTGCTAATAGCACAGCAGCTTGCTTCTTCAACCAGCAAGGAAGGGTGCGTTTGTCAGCAAAATAGATATATAGCCTTAAAATGTAGCCAAGGAAAATGCATCCCATAACTTCTGTTGTTTTCTTTGGAGCAGAAGCAAATCATAGATCTTGCTCCCACTCAGAAGGTGGTATTCAAGAGGGTTACCTTAGACTCTCTACCGCAGATCTCCTCATAATATCTCAAACTCTTACATATCTCTTTGTCAGCTCTCGGTCTTTTGAGGCCGTTTGCTGTCATTAGTTTATTTGTACCTCTAAGGATTGCATCACTGGCCAATCTTACCTCTAATTCAAAACTCGTGGTTTTTTTTTCTGGATTTTAAAATGGCTCCAATGATCCACACATGGCCATCTGGAGATACATAGTTCTGCTTCTAACCTGGGTGTCTCTAGATGCATGTCTTCACTTTTCTGAATTTCAGTTTCCTCCCCTCAAATAAGGAATAACAGACCCTACATCTCAGAGATATTGTCAGATTACAGAATTAATCACAGTGATTCGTGTAAATGGCTTAACACTTTGCCCAGCCCATAGACCTTGCTCCGTGGTAGCCATTTTCTTTTCTGTTAATAAATGAATAAAAATAAATGGAAGGCAAAATGGGTGTCATGTTTATCCCTGTGAAGTACTATTTCAGGGAAGGAGAGAAGCTATGAGCATGGAAGATTAATGGTGATTACCCACAGCCGTGTGACTTGGGGAGAAGAGTGCAGTGCAATCTGAGAATTTAAATGTTAAGAAATGCTGCAGGCTTCAGCATGAAGTCCTTCAACTGGATTTTCCCCTTCAACTCTGTGTATTATTAAATACCCTTTTTAAGTTGAGTTCCCCCAGGCTGACATACAAGTGGGAAGTTTGGGCTATTTCTAAATGAAAACTCTGTTTTTCATAACGAAGTTCAAGGTGGAAATGCTGAAGAATGGAGCACCCAGTGTTGTTCCTATCTCTGAAGCCCAAACAAAGCTGCCCCGGTGATAGAAACACACAGGAGTGTGATTTCATTCTGATACAGGGAATTTATGGACACAATTTCATTTGTATTTGTACAAATGCATAGATAAAGAGAGGGCCTGGAAAGTGTACTTCCAGATGAGATGAAAACCAATCTTTGAATATGCATGCAATATTGACTGGATAATTGGAGACATTTTAAAATCCAAATAAAAATTGAGTTTTACATTAGAGGCAAGGTTGACCCTAGAGGTGGTTTGACAATTCAGTCTTCACGTACTCATCATCTTTAAGTGTAGGTAGAAAAATCTAGATTTTTTTTTTTAACTGATAGCTTATAGTTAATATTAGCAAGTTATGTTAAGGCTAGAATTCTCAACTTGGTGGCTGGTCAAATACTAAAGAGGAGGAAAGAAAAAAATTTATAAGTGGTCCTCAAATCCACATGCACAAAAAACATTGTCATTTTTATTTTTATTTAGTTCCAGTAAAATTGTACATGGAAAATATTTTCTTGTCATTTCTAGAACTAAGTGTTGATTCATCATCTTCATGGCTTAGGTCCTGGGTTAAGTATTTATATTTGTTACCTCATTCAGTGTGCACCACAGGCCAGAGAGGCAGTAGCCCTCATTATCACACGTTGTAGGTGAGGAAAGCAAACTTCTGGGAGCCTAAGAACCTGGTTTACGGTGACGCTCTTATAAAGAGGAAAATATGGAGCCTAAAGCTAGCTCTCTCCAATGCTAAAACACTTCATATTTCCAATGACTTCAGACTAACTTAATTACATTGTTTGAGAAGTACTACTTAGAAGTATAAGTACTATGTGGAAAATCGTAACCTTACTCTATGTTATATGAGATGACACCCATCAAAATGATTAGGGACATTAGTTTAGGGCATTTGTTCACCACTTGTGTACACTAAGGTTGAACTATAGTCTGTATTTTTCACAAACAACCCTTCTAAGGGTTCTCCACTCTCAGCAATCATTTCATATGTTTCTATTTTATACTCCATTTCAGATAAAGAGGTTCTAAGTGAACATGAGATAATTAGATTAGAAAATACCTGGCTCTTCTGTGAGGAGCCTAAGAAAAGTACAGGCTTACTTGGGACAGTCCAAACATGAGATACTTATATGTTTATTTAGTGACATCGGAAGGAGAGCTCACCTCTTCTGTCTCTGTTGATGTTACTCTTCTTCTGCATAAGCCTAGAAAGGAAGATTGGTTAATTGTGACAGTATCATCTGTGAGCCCTTCCATCCCCTTTCCCACTTCTCAGATCAACTGGTCAGCAAGTCCTGTGAAATCACCACCACCACCCCCAAAGTAAGCACCACACATCCACTTATGATGCCCTACCCAGGCCCTCCTCATTGGCTGTGATCCTTCCTTATCTTCCTATCTGGCCTCCCATCCTCCCATTCTGTTGTCAGAGCAATCTTTCCAGTCATCTACAAAGTCAGTCTCACTTTAATTCCACTTCCCAGCACAGTGTGGAAAGTGAAGTCTTCAACCCTTAGAAATTCCAAATAACTCAAAGCAATTTAGATAGGCACTTCAGTCTGTTGAGAAAATGCAAAGAATGAGCATAAGTGATCTTTATAAGAGAAAGGGTGGCTTCAGAGAAAATCCCAAACACTAAACAATTCATTATCTTTCCTTTTATGCATGTTGAGATTATAAAGCAACATAGCACCATCTTGTACTGGCACAGACCATCCCAGAGGCTCCCCATCTCCATCTCTAAGCAAAAGGAAACAAAATGTAACACTAGGGCCTTGGGGCGCCTGGGTGGCTCAGTTGGTTAAGCGACTGCCTTCGGCTCAGGTCATGATCCCGGAGACCCGGGATCGAGTCCCACATCGGGCTCCCTGCTTGGTAGGAAGCCTGCTTCTCCCTCTCTCACTCCCCATGCTTGTGTTCCCTCTCTGGCTGTGTTTCTCTCTGTCAAATAAATAAAATCTTAAAAAAAAAAAAAAAGAAAGAAACACTAGGGCCTTGGTGTTAAGAAAGGTCCCTCCACTCTTCTTAGCAATCCAACGATCTAGCCTTTCCCTCTTGACATTTAGAGTGGGGATACAATCTTTGGCAACTAACGTCAACTTTCTGGCAACATCCTAACAGAAGTCACTAGTAGAAGAACAAACTCCTTGAGAGCAGAGACTCTATCCACCTTCGTCTCTCTTGTTTAGGTCCTCAGCACTTCCAACAGGGTCCAGCATACAAGAGGCACCCATTAAATACTCAAATGAATGTATAAATAAATGCATGAAAGAATTCAAGTGACTTTTATATATATTTTAGTTTTTATTTTATTATTCTTAACAATACACATTGGCTGATGGCAAACCATTTAAACCCTGCTTTCTTAGGTTAGCCATGTAGGTGTTACACCAACATGGTCTTAACAAATAATAATTGTACCATTTATTGAACAAGCTATGTGTCCTGGGGTTCATTACTATGTGTTTCCAGGTCTAAAGTAAGTAATTAATAAAATTGAGAGAATTAACAGAATTAGAGGTTTGTGCCAAAACTCATATGTTCTGTAATCTCATCCTACTAATATCTGAAAGCACATAGACATCTAAGGGATGGATGCAAGCCTCAGGCCACTGGATCCCTATAGGTACTATCTGGTAGTGAAATGGTAAGTTTCATCTCTGGTCTTTCCTACCCTCTCAAGTTGGGGTAGGACACGGTGAATGCCAATACTAGCCTCTCCAGAATGCGCTAAAACCTGCCTTATGTATATGTGTGTGGGGGTTCTTCTCCACATTCAGACTCTATTTTGTAGTTTGAAAAAAAATACTTTACAGTTATCCCATCATATATCATTAGAGCTTTATCAGTCTAGGGGACATCTGGGTGAGAAAAATCTAGGTTTGTTCCCTACAAGTGATGCAGAGGTACACCTATAATGCAGATTGAGGAAAAAAGAAAAATAAAAAGGCTTTTCTGGGGTTTCAGGTATTTTCTTCATTTCTGTTCTGAGCCCACATTGCAGTGTGAAGAAAGTGAGAGACAGCAAATGTAACCCTCCATCACAAAGACTTTTTAAAATGTTTTTTTTTAACTTAAGCTTTCTGTGTTAAATACACATATATTTAGGGGTATTTTTCCAAATAATTTCTGATATCTACAGGGTTATATCTTGATATTTATGATAATTCTTAATACCTCTTCAAGTACCGCTTTCCCAAAGCCTAAGCATCCAGTAAGAATCTTGTGTACATGAAATTAGTATTGATTTATTTGGGGAAGGGTGAGAATAATTCAAACTAAGAATTCCTCCCTTTTGAATACACTGTCTAAAGCCTTTCAAAAAATCAAGAGTACACACATTGGTATGCCATCACAAAAGTTTGTGAGGTACTTCTTAGATTTTTCCAGTTCCCAATCTGGGGGCCATTTTCCAGATCTTCCTGTGTCCTTAAGAGAAAATTGTTTATTCTAGGGTGGCTGCTTTTGGTGAGCTCCTGTAAAGAAACAAAAAGGGAAATTAAAAATAAATGTAATCCATATCTCCAATCTGTGACCAATGGAAACAAATTTCACTACTTATTTAAATATGTGACACTGAAACACATTTTAATCATAACCACTAATTGTCACTCCAAGTCAGTCACCTTGATCACCAAAGTATTCAGCTTTTTCTATTTGCTTCAGTCATCCAATGTAGGAGGAAGCAAGTCAGGATGACTGTACAAGGATAATCTGTTTTCATTCTATATATATTCTGTATAGAGGGACTGTCTCAACACCTGCCAGTGTCCAGAAGTCTCCTCAATCCCTCCTGGATGTATCTGTCCTCTGTCAACTAAATGATTTAATCATTCATTTGTTCCTTCAATTGCCATACTCATCTTCTTATATGTTGACCCACTCATTTGTTCTCTATTTATTCACTCCTCTATTGGCTCATTCCATTCATCAATTGACTATCTCACTTACACATTCATTGGTACATGAACTCATTTTTCTGTTCCATCTGTAAACATTGCTGAGGGCTGGCAGTATTGGAAACATGGTGATAGATTCTAGGCTCACAAGTTGATCATGAACTGGTAGGTAAAGGAGGTATGTATTACACAAATGAAAGCATTCTGGGATCACTCCTGTGACCAAAGTATAAAAAGAATATGCCAAGTAGAGAGTGAGCTTTTTAATGGTAGCCGGTGTGTTATTAGGCTGGTTGTTTCAAGTTTGGTCTAATGGATTTGCCAGATGGGAATGGTGGGAAAGGGCATCATCCAGGAAATAGGGGAAAATATCAGAAAAGTTGAGAGTCATGGAAGTTCTCAGCATGTTCAAAGAATGACAGCTATTTTTTATGTGGCTCAAGTGAGACAAAATAGAAGGAAGAGATGAGTCATCAAGTTCAAAGTCGGTACTGAGTCAGACTTTCCCATGAAGCCATGTAGAAATGTTTGGACTCTATCATTTTAAGACATGTTCCAGAATGTCATCTTTATATGTGACTTATTGGGTCCAGATCTCAGCCATGTTTATGTTTCAATCATCAGCAATCTGTTCCTTACTTAACTTTCTAGTCATATCTCCTATGGCTTTTCTCTGTCAACACTCAGTGTACACAGAGGGGGCTAGGGACTTAGAAGGAGGAAATTTCTTTAACCTCTACATATCAGATAAACTTTATGCAATGTCACTGCATCCCTAGCAAATGGCTGACGTTCCTATTACCTATCTTGGCCATCAGAGACATTAAGAAGGTGCATTAAACCAGTTGACAAGCTGAAAATCCCTGGAGAAAGCAGACATATGAAGTTAGTTCTTCGTCTCTCAGGAAGAGAAGACCCCATCCATCCATAGAAATTGGTGGAATGGCCAAAGTATGAAGAGTATATTCTTATATCAGGATGTAGTACCCAGGGATAGGAAGATGGCAGCGATGTTGTGGGATGAGAGGATACCAGTGTCCATGAAAAGGATTGTGAAAGAGATTCTGATAGTGTATATTTGTGTAACTTAAGTCCTTTGTTGTTAGATGTAGCTCATTTGGGTTCACCAAACCCACCGAGTCCCCCTGGGTACCCTGGAGGCCACACAGGATCCAAGCGCAAGTTGATGCTTTACTACATGGTTTTTAGGCTTTTCACTCATGTCCAGGAATTGAACTTTTGTAATCATTTCAGACACCTCAAAATCTCACATTTCAAACCATCCTGTTCTTCTCTGTTTGCACACTTTGCTCAGGGGTTCCTGCCTTCTGAAATGCACCCCTCTCTCCCAAACTCTGCTTTTGTAACTTCTTCTCACTCATCACAGCCCAATTCTGGTGCCACCCTCTCCAAGATATGTGTCCTGGTCACCTTAGAGTCTGCTTGGGTGGTTTCTCTTTTCTATGATCTCCTATCACTTCATCTAAAAAGGTATTCCTGGAGCCCTGGACAAAGCCAATGTGTTTGGAAAGTATTATTGTCACCAGTACCCTCATAGTCAGCCAGAGTTGTGCCTTTTGGTCAGCTAAAGAGGAGTTTAACTGGAGTTTACTCTCCAGCTGGCCATAGCCCACACAAAGGTCAGTGAGAGTCTAAGGTAGATTGTGTGTAGAAGCGAGAGAGCGACATGTCAGAGTTCCACCAGAACATGAAGGGGAGAGAGATCATTTAGGTGGTGCCAACTCCCAGAGAATGGACAAAGCCTGTTGGGCACTGCTCTTGGAGTATATCTTCCTAGGGTCACCATGTGGTGATACCACATCCTGCCTTGTTCAGGTGGCAACACTGACCTGGAGATAAAGCGTGTTCTGAAAGGTCTTACAAGAATTATGTGGCAATTTATGGTAAGCTCCCTCAGTAAAATTAGCCTCAAGAATCTCCTCAAATATAGAAACCACAGGTTTCATTTGCTTACCTGACAGGTAAACAAGAGATCAGAGCTGGATGAGGTCAGAGATCATATCTAAATTTTCTGCCCTGCTACAATAGCAACATAATCTATAGTTAGTAAAAGGCCAGGAGTCCATTGTCTCAAATTTCATGATCTCCCTCAACACTGTAGTACTGACTCTTCCTGCTACTACACATGCAGGGTCTCTCCTTCTTACAGGCTCAAGATATTGGAATGAATGTAATTAACCAGATCTGTTTGACCAAAATGTGGTGATTGACAAAGACCGATTTTAAGGGAAGCTTAGGAAAGAATGAAGAATTTAACATGTCACTTTATCAGTCACTTTTTCATGCCCCCCATCCACACATCCATGTAACTCACTCACCCACTCACTCATTCATTCACCCATCTATCAATTGATGTATAATTTGATTGATTGATTGATTCATTCATTCATTCATCATATTTGTATTCATCTAATATTCACTCACTCATTCAACCATGTTTTCTGGATATCTGGCCTAGTTAGGGTGTTGTATTAGATCTAATGGTACAATGAGCTCTTCAACTAAGGACTGAGGGGACAGAGTGAGGAGAGGTCAGGAGCTGTACTTCAAGATGCAACAAGCAAATCCTTTAAGTCAATATATAAGAGCCATGATAGAGAGTACTACAAAGTGCCTGGGGAGTCCATCACCCTTTTCTGTATTTAATGTAGTACTTTCAGAGAGTTCTAAAAATTCAATACTTATAAATTCAAGATGCTCAGGGGAGAATAAGAGAGGTCATAGGGGGGAAATAAATTTTTGCAAATGAGGGACTCTAGAGGAAATCTCTTCCTTCCCACTGTCTGCTTGAATTTAGAAGAGAGCCACTAGTAGCCAGCTCATATTTCCCAGCTCCCACCCAAAGGGTCAAGCAGTTGAGCCTGAGCATGCAGAGCAGAGGAAAGATTTGCTTCAACCTAAAATTCCTGGTCCATGGTCCCCTGATATGACCTGGAACATAGGGGCTTCAATGCACAGTAGTAGCAGCTGTGATTTATCATTGTGCTCTTCCCCCTGAGAGTTGGTGTTTGCTCATCTTATTTTAGTCTCTCAACTCTCAAAGTCTGAAATATTCTTTCCTAAATAGGGTCAAATTGAATATTCATGAATAAACTGCCTTGTTGGGGGCTTTAAAATCTATTTTGTAGTGTCAGACAGGTTCATGGATTTCCATCAAAAAGAAAGGAACTTGGACAATAAGGATTTGAATTATGGCTCTTCCCTTATTACCTTGTGATCCCTGGTGAGTTACCTAAACTCTCTGAATCTCAGTGGGATCATCTGTCAAATAGAGTGCTATTGATGATAAATTATCTAGTTTTGTTGATCCTTCATTGTGTACTAACCTTTTTTTGTGCCATACAGCTTTTTACATATAATTCTCAAAACAAGTCCATGGGGTAGGTAGCTTGGTCAGTTGCCCAGAAATATGTATTATTTTCCCTTCTCCATGTCCAAACACCAGAGTTCACTTCTCCACTGACTGGCAATGCTTGGATATGTTGACTCAGTCTGATCAGTGTTACATCAACCACTGTGATATGACCAATGGCTCCAAAAATACTTGTAAGATAAAGCTTGTTCTTTTGTATCTCTGCCATTGCCACAAGAAGAACCTGCTTTTGCAAGCCCACTTGCCCAAGCAAGATGAGACACATATGGAGCAAAGCCACCCCACCCAGCCACAGAGCTTCAATGAGGAGGCAGAGCTTCTGCAGTTGAAATTGGAACCACTCAGATGAGCTCAGCCTAGACCAGCCATACCTCAGCTGAACCATAGATGCATAAGCAATAATAAATGATTCTGGTTTAGTTAGTGAAGTCTGTGCTGGATGGTTTTGCAGAGCAACAAACTAATATAATAGCATTATTATAATCTCGAAATCACAATCACCCCGAAGAACAATATGACTAAGTAGAGTGACCAAGGTATTAAGTGATTGAGCCTTGCCTTCATCTTTTAATCACTCTGCAGTATTGCCTCTTGTTAAGCTTTGCTTCCTTTATGATATTATCCAATCTGAGGTTGATATAAGAATAAGAAATGCTCGTGAAAAACACCTTACCCTATGCCTATTAATTTATTGAGCATGCTGCTACATGCCAGGCCTTGCTCCAAGAACTTTGCATGAATTAGAATAATAACAATGTTGGCCACTCTGGTTGCTTATGAACTTGCAGGGCAATTGCCGGTAGGTCTGCATGGCTGTGTCCCCTGGACAATGGGTCCTAGAGCACAGGGACATGTCCTACCCATTGGCATCATCAAGGCTCCCACAATGCCTAGCACAGAGCAGACTCCAGAAATATTTGATGAAGATTGCCTCAATCATCAATTGAAAATGTAGGTGTGTCCTTACAAGCAGCTTCCATGAAGACCTGTGCCAACAGTGAACCTCACCAACTTCTTTCTGAAACATTTATTGTCCCTCATTTGTTGCATCCTTAAAATATGTGTGCATGTGTGTGTATACCAAATTTTTTTGCTTGTCTTCTTCATACTCACAGACGTAACCACACATATATACTATTTTGTCAAAACAGTAGCTCCACAATGACATACTGCACCTTGGCAACTCACATCCCTGCTAAAATTACACCAAGCAAAGTTTGTGGTTGGTTACATTTTTTAAAAAGACATAATATCCCATCTCCTCAGCTTCAAGTTAGAAATCACTCTGAAACTTGGGCAGCAAGCAGCCTACAGCACAGCATGCGTGCACGCAGGCGCACGCGCAGGCACACATACACACAGCCTGTATTTTGCGCCTCATGTAGTTCTGTCAAATCCATTGCCAACACAGAAGGGGCACATGTCTGAGTTTCTTTGCTGCTCCTAATTACACTGAGACTAGAACATTTGAGTCTTCTGCCTGAGAGAGCTGTGTTTTCCCCCAAGGTCCAGAGAGAGCCTCGCTGCCTTTGTCCTTTGGTTTGGCTGAGCATGGACAGTTAGACGAGCCCCTTACTTATCTGCACTGTGCCAAGCAGGTACTAGAGAAATGTGCTTCCTTGGCAGTGCAGTGGCTTTGTCTGTAGTACAAAAAGCAGGGGCTGTGGTGCTGAGTGCAATCTTGCAGTGTGGACCTATGGTCAAGGGTGTCCCCAAAGCAGAGGTCACTATGCTGCTGTCCCAGGTGCTGAATTCATCACACAGATGTGACTTCTGTGAACTTAATTTTTTTCCATACGCCCCAACATTTAAAGTTGGAATTTTATGTTTAGATTAGAAGATTCTCTTAAAAATCTGAAAGATGTGGCAACAATGGGCCTCATTTCCACTCACAGCCACAGCGGCTGGAGGTGTGGAGGGCTGAGTCCTCCTCAGGACCCTCACTCCCCGCCTTGGTACAGCAGCACTGCCTTGCCATTTCCCACTCAGTGAAGTGTGGCATAGGCTCTAGGTGTCATTGCAGAGCCCTGGTCATTATTTTCCCCAGTGATAAGAAAACGTTTCTCTTCTTCATGTCTTTATCAAAAGAATTATTTTTAAGATAATCTAGAAAAGCCACTTTTTTTAAAGGAAACTGAAAATGAGCACATTTCATTTTGAAAATGAAGACCTTCCTGTATAATGACTATGTAAACCTTCCATGTGATCTGTGAATGGACATGTCCCCCAGTGTCCTTGCTCCTCTGGGCATTTTGTGACCTCTTGATGGTGAAGACCCTCCCAGCTCCCACTGGGAGAGAGGAACTCAATGAACACAGCTAAACATGGGAATCAGGAAAACTCAGTTTCAAATCTTCTTTACAATGCACAGCTCTGAGACCTTGGAAATGTTAAAGAACTTCTGTGTCTCTCAATGCTTTTATCCGCAAAAGACCAAGGACAGAAGTGAGCTCACAGTAACTGCAAGGAGCCATGAAATGATGGTGCATGAATTACCAAGCAAAATTCACAATAATTTCTCAAAAATATCATTTTCTTCCCCTTACTAGAGAAAAAAAAATACCTCAAACAAGAGCAACAAGAAAATCTTGTAAAACTCCAACAAATTAAATAATTATTATTAAGGTGATTTTTTTAACTGTTTTTATCTTTTCTGCCATTTTAACTCAATGCACATGCACACATTGTGGGAAAGACAGCTGGTCACTGGAAGTCAGTTTCCATTTCTTCCTCTACACATGTAAGTCTTCGCCGTTTCCAAGTCTCTTTGCAGAGAGGTGTAACCATGACACTAGTTCTTGCCAGTGGACTAA
Organism: Spilogale gracilis; assembly: GCA_004023965.1. Taxonomy (NCBI): domain Eukaryota; kingdom Metazoa; phylum Chordata; class Mammalia; order Carnivora; family Mephitidae; genus Spilogale; species Spilogale gracilis. The sequence goes on along the minus strand of PITA01008252.1, from coordinate 36,281 downwards.
GCCAAAGTGGTGGGTGTCACTTACTTCTGCAGAGTTTTCTAAGAAGCAGTGAGTCTACCTAACACTCTTGTCCCCTCCTGGCAGATGCCGGCAAGACACTGTTACTGGCGAAGCCATAGATTGAGAGAGCTTGGGCTCCTGAGCAACAGCATGGAGGAAAGCTGCCTGCTAACCAAATGTACCTGCCTTTGAGGTTATTATATTTAAGCCATTGTAGTTTGGGGTCAATTTGTTTCTGTAGTTTATCTATCCTAACTAAAGTGACTCAATTCACACAGGTGCATGCCTGTGAGGTTGGGGTTTCCTAGAAAACATTATAGCCACCCACTGAAGGATATTTTCACATTAGGAAAGTCTTTAGACCACATATGGAATTTAAGAATATAATGGGTTTTCACTTGCAGTTCTAACTGTCATTGAAACAAAAGGGATCTATCAGGTAGTCAATAAGTATTTGTGGAGTACTTATTTTGGGAACCTGGAGTTAGGTTAGAAGAATGAGTAAGATGGAAAAGTTTATGCTAGAAGAATCTACATGCCAGTGTTAAGTACCTGACTGGTTTGATGACCTGGTTCTGCATCTCACTGGCTTTCGCCCAGACTATTTGTAATTAACACTGTAATGCTTCCATGGGGAAGACAGTATGCTATACATCTGTGTTGTCTCAGCCACACCTTGTTCCTCTGCATTCTCCAGGATTCCAGGGGCTGGAAACCTGGCAACTCCATTCCCCAGTCTCTTTGATCTCCCAGCTCCAGCTATGTTCTGCCAATGGGAGGGATTTGCATAAGACTAAAATGTAGGTGGGAGCTTGAGGGTGACAGTAGATTTCACTCACATCTTCAGTGAGACTGAAATATTCTGAGAGGCTGTAGCTACAGAAGGAAGTCATGGATCCTTTTCTGGATCTGGGCAGTGGGAACTGATAGACTATCCAAGTACCTCCACCAAGATAGACCCACACCAGCTACTTTATCCTTGATGACATTACTCCACTTAAGATGCAGAATCCATGAACCCCATGCCTGACTGGTCTAGCTCCGATTACAGTCCACATCTCGGTTAGAGGAGTTTCAGATACCTTCAACAATGTACCCACCAGCCTTGATTTTTTTTAAGATTTTATTTATTTATTTGACAGAGAGAGTCACAGCAAGAGAGGGAACACAAGCAGGTGGAGTGGAAGAGGGAGAAAGAGGCTTCCCGTTGGGCAGGGAGCCCGATATGGGGCTCGATCCCAGGACCTTGAGATGATGACCTGAGTCAAAGGCAGACGCTTAATGACTGAGCCACCCAGGCACCCCCACCAGCCTCAGTTTAACAAAGGAATGATATTGTATGCTCACACAGGCAAGGATGTGAATAGAAGGAAATGGAGGCACAAAGAAGCCTCCATGGTAATCTAAGATGTAAGCTTGGCCATGTTGTTCTTCTCAAAATCTTGCCTTGCTTCTGTAACTGTTCAGAGTTAGGACGAATCTTAACATGGCCTACAGTTAATGGTGCCCAACACCCTCTCCAGTGGCACCTGCAGCTGTTATCGGTATGCCTACATTTAAAACCCAGTAACATTTAGTTTATATATTCTATTGTGTCACATCACTCGGCCTTTGTCCATGTCAGTCCCACTGTCTGGAACACATTAGCCTTCCTCTCAGTCTTCCCCATCCCAATCTCTTGGCTACTGGTATTAGTTCATAACCCCAAACTCGGGCATTCCTTCTTCAGAAACCATCCTTGGACTTCTTCTTCAGGCAACTTTAGGTGTTCTTCTTCTAGTCCATAGAATATTTTGTGCTTATATATATCATAATACTTACTAAACCACAATATAAAAATTTGCCTCAGGACCAAGGATAGTACTTGAGTGCTTGGTCCACAATAGATAATTATTATAATAACAGCCATAAACTTCTATTTGTTTACTGAGCAATTATTTATTGACCATATTCCTCATGTCAGAAACTGTTCTGGGCATATATATATGAATGCGCATGCTCATTCAGTATAAGCTTCTGTGTAAAAACTTTATATACTGTATCCTTAGAACTATCCATTAGCATCCAGAGCAAACCTGTAAAGGTGAAACCAGCATTAATCCCAATTTAGAGATGCAGAAACTGCAGTTCAGAGAGGATAAATATATATATAAGAAATGAATAAAAAGAAGAAATAAATATGGTTTTCTCTCCAACTAGATTATAGGCTTTTTGAATCTGCTTACTCAGCTTTATTTTTAAGTGTTTAATATGGTAAGTAAATACAGCAACCAACATTCCTAGTTGCCCACTACAGTCCTTCTTTAATTAAATCAGTTATTTTAGCATACTTAGGAATAGCACCTTCTTTCAACTCAAATGTGTTCACATTACCTAATGCTGGGCTCTTAGTAAGCACCATAGTTATTCTGGTTGAACTAAACAGAACTGGCCCAAAGTAAAAAAATATAAATTATAATACAGCCACTACCCCATCTCCAAAGCTTTTTGACCACACCATATGGTGTCTGAAGGAAATTAGTCAGTTCTGAGTAGACCTCATGTTCAATCCATCAAAGAGAGGCAACCCATGGATCACCCAACTCATTTGGCTGAAAAAAAGTCCTTCACTTATCTTCTTGGCCACTTTCATTTTAGAGATTAGCATACAAACCTGGATAGGTCAAGTGAGCTACACTGAAGAAAGGGTAAAGCCATGATTTGGATACATGTTTTCTTTTCTTTTTTCCTTTTTTTCTTTTTTTTTTTTGCTTGTTTACTATTTTTTTATTGTTACTTAATTTTTTTTCCAGTGTTCCAAGATTCATTCCCCATTCCCCACACCCAGTGCTCCATGCTTTAGGTGTCCCCAGTACCCACCACCAGGCTCTCCCATCCCTCCATCCCCCTCCCTCCAAGTCCCTCAGTTTGTTTCTGTGTCCAAAGTCTCCGTTGTTTCGTTTCTCTCCTTGGATTACCCTAGTTCCCCTTTACTTTCCTTCTCCCACTGTCCTCCAGGTTACCCCTCATGCACTGCAAGTAAGTGAAACCATGTGATACTTGGCTTTCTCTTCTTGGCTTATTTCACTCAGCATAATCTCTTCCAGTCCAGTCCATGTTGCTACAAAAGTTGCATATTCATCCTTTCTGATGGAGGCATAGTATTCCATTGTATATATGTACCACATCTTCTTTATCCATTCATCTTTTCTAACACCAAGCCCAAAGCTTGCTTGGGCATTATGATAGTTGTCTCTCAGTTCATCTTCACGCACACATTTTTTCTTCTTGGAATGCTCTTGTCCTCTTGATGGTCTAGATCAACCCCATTCACCCCTAAAAGCTCTGCTCTTGAGACTCAAAGCCTCAGTTCTGACTCTCCCACCCTTCTCTTTGCAAGCCTCACCCTCTTCCTTGGGTTACTCAGAAACAACAGAGCAGCTCTAGGAGCCACTTTGTGTTGAGAAGGAAGCTTCGTCAAGGCTAAGCTTCTGTGCCATATATCCTTGCATCCCATCCCCTCTCCCCCACTACCCTGGTGCTTGGCATGGGCTACATATAAGTTGAATTAAATGAAATGTGACTCTACAATATTAATTTATTATCATCATTATTTCTAAAATTCATTTCTCAAAATTAAACATCCACTCCCTTCTAATATGCTTTTTTTCCTTACAGACTTAAGATGCATATTTGATGTATTTAGGATTCACAGACTATTTATTTTCCATTGTTCTATTCACAAACATTCACTAAACACCATCTTGGTGTCAGAAAGAGCCCTGGGTGCTGCAGAGTCTCATCAGTCCAGGGGGAAAGCCAGGGAGAAAAGGCACACAAATCACTATATGATCACATTGTGCTGTGACACCTGCAAATGCACTGCAAATGCTTAGTTTCTGTGGAATATAGGCAGTCTCCTATGCTGGGAGAGTAAGGGAGGGTTTATTGAGGGGATGACTTTTAATCTGTTCCTTGAAGGATAAGCAAGTCCATGATTAACCCCTGCGTAACCATGTGGTATATTCATGCTATTGCTAGGATCATTTACACATGGGATCCTCCAGTTCTTTTTTGATAGCATTGCTTATCTACTAGCTATTCGATCTGTGAGAACTGAAATGATTTCTATCAGACTATGTGGTTCAGCTTGTGATCTGTGCCCATTAAGTCAAGAGTTCCAACCAACCTGAGTTATATTTCATATCTAGATGTTAAAGTAAGCACATACTTCTTGAAGCCTAACCCTCCCCCCCACACACACCAGGCCACTTGGCAATAATTTTCTGTAATTCATGTGGTAGAGTGAAAGACCCTGTTCAACTCTTCAACCAATATTCCTATCATCCCAGTCAGGCATCAGTCTATTACTGGTTGTTTGACCCTGGACAGGTTGTTGAATTTTCCTCAACATCAAGGTCCTCATCTTTAAAATGAGAATAACAGTGATGCCTAGTTCTTAGAGTTTTTGTAGAAATTAGATCAATGTAAGCAAGAAAAGACCAAGGACAGTGTCTTATTCATGGTAAGTGTTGTGTGTTTACTGATTTTCAAGCAAATAACCATCTCCATTATCACCATCATCACCGTCCATAGCAAAAGCAGCATCATAATTATTGTAAACTGAGTACTCATGGTATGCCAAGCAGTGAAGATACCTTATTAAATATAACTCCATCCAGTATCATCATTTCCACCAAGGCACAAGGACACTGAAGCTTAAAAGAGTTAAGTCATGGTCAAAGGTAGCAAATGACACAGACAAAGCACAAGTGTTATTCTATGCCAAACTCTATTCCCTGATGCCCAAGGCCATTGTCTTCTCCAAATGTTCCAGAGCAGAAATGCCCTTAACACATCGCTTATCTGTAGTTTACCCAAGATTGTTTCCCTAGTCCCACTACAATAAACTATGAAATGGAATGAATTCCAGCATTTTCCTGGTATTGGTGAGATGTCCCAGTGGAGTCTTCAGAGAGCCCTCAGCCAGGCTTCTGACTGTCGAGAGAAGAGAAGTTCAGGGTCAGAGCTCAGCTCACAAAAGGAATTCAAACTGCTGGGGGCAGACCCTTTCTAGACTCTGGGTTAGTGCATGTCTGAATGAAGGCCAGGCATCGAGACTCACAGGATACCCGTGGGAGCATGGCCAGCAGGCTGGAACACGCTGCCACAGGGTGCTACCACCCTTCAGCAATAGAGACCAACCCAAATAGCCAAATGACCCTCAGTGTAAGTGAGGAGCTGCTACCTCTCCCCCATCCCCTTCAATCCTCATTCAGTTTGGGCAGCCACTAGAATGCCATCACTTCCAAAGGAGAGAAAAATGAGGCATAGAGCATTATATGGCTTGCCCTGGGGCACTCAGTTCCTCAGTCCAGGCGTTGGGCCCTCCAACAAAGCCCTGCCCATGGCTCCTTCTCCTCCCCCACAGCTGTTCTATTAGGAAGGAAATGCTGCCAGAGGCTAGCTGCCCTCATAAGATCCTTTTAAGGGCCTTCTCCTTGGTGCCAAGGGCCTGATCACAGGAGAGAGCTGACCGACCACTCCCCTCCTTCCCTAAGCGAAAAACAGAATTGTGTGGGCCTCACATCTGGGGCCTCACATCAGCTTCTGCCACATGAAACCAAAGAAATTCAAATGAAAGAAATTGCCGTACAGACTCAAATGTATGGGGGACGCCATTGTGTCCCCTTGAGATCTGTATGTCTAAGATCTTGCCCCCAGTATCTCAAAATGTGACTGTCTTTGGAGACAGAGTCGTTAGGGAGATGATTAAGGTAAAATGATGTCATAAGGGTGGGTCATATTTAAAAGCATTGTGTCCTTACAAAAAGAGGCCTGGGCTCCAACCTGTACAGACACAGAGAAGAGACCTAAATGCCAAGGAGAGAGGCCAAGGATTAATCAAGCCAGCACCTTGATCTTGGGCTCCCAGCCTCCAGAGCCCCAAGAAAATACACATCCATTGCTCAAGCCATCCAGCCTGTGGTACTTTATGACAGCGTCCCTAACAGCCCGGCAGCATAGCCCACAGCCATGTGACTGGGAGGGCATCTGTGAATGTGAGCACCAAGAACTCATTTCCAGGGAGTCGCCCACACTAACCCCTGCGTGGAAATTCTGCATTTCCATGCCCAGAACCCCCTTCAAGGCCAAAGAGGCTCTTGACTCAGTCCTCCCTCTCTTTCCCATCCCTCCTAGACTCACAGCATCCAGCATGCACCCAACGAGAAGCCGGGGCCACAAGCCCGTCCAGGCCAGGCCTCCCGACTTCACCGGTGTGTGTCTGTCAAAGCAGCCTCCTTTCCTGAAAAGGACAAGTCAGAGCCATCTTTCAGGGGTTTTCTTCCCTTGACAGAAATCAGCAGGGTTAGAATAAACTGCATAAGTTATCAGCTCCTCAGGAAAGAACATGAAAAAGGCCCTTCTATCACTTAATGAAAAATAGCTTCTTTTTTGGACAGAACTTCATAGGCCTGCAATCAAGCTATGGCTCCCCTCTCCCTTCCCTGACGTGCCATGCAGGCAAAGCAAGTCGGCATCTATTAATAATATTTTCTCCTGCTCCTTTCATTTTTCTGCATGTCCTACCACTGTCAGGCCCCGTGATGGAGCGGAGCCTTTATCTCGTCCGAGTCTGGCCTGTCAGGGTGATAAACAATTCTAACAAGAATCAGAATAAAGATCTTCCCAGTAGACTCTGCAGAGAGATAGAGGCTTTTCTCATTTTCTGGACGGAAAAAAAAAATTTAATCTAGCGGCTCCGGCTTTTTTCAAGCGTCACATTCAAAGAGATGCAAATTTGTCAGAGCCGAGACCCCAGCTGACTCTGAGCACTGCATGAATGTCAAAGGGGGGAAGCAGTGTCTTTGACATGGCTGCTTTTTTGGGGTGGGGGGGCTCTCTGCCGAATGTTAAAAAAAAATAAGGTTTCGCTTTGTAGTGCGTGTTTCAACAATTTTCATAAGTTTTCTTCTGAAATAAAAAACTGCCATGGGGAAGGAAAAGAGAGGAGGAAAGGGACAGATGGAGGTTTGGGGTGAAGGAGAAAAGAGCCCCAGAGAAACAGCTCCATTGAGATGTCAGTTTGGACTAAAATGCACAGTAGCCGAGATTTGCGGAGAGAGTGGGTGGGGGCCCAGTGCCGGAATGTCTTGCGATGAACGAATGAATGAACGCAGGCATCACACAGTTGTGGAGCTCAGCCTTTTGTTAGGTTTGCTTATTTTTTCTAAGTTCGTGGAAACCATCCATACCTGCTTCTGGATATTTCTTCCTAATTTACCAGCAAAAGGAAGGCATCCGCATATTTTCTTCCGCTGCTCTGCTGGTTGTCTGTATTCAGAGGCAACAAGAAGTCCAGCTGGGAAGGGTTAGGTGGATGAAGCAGGAGGCCAAGCAGGAGAGAAAGGAAGACAGTGGTGGTGGCAGGCTGGGGAGGGCTGGATCAGGGGCTGGGATCTTCGGGGACACACGTGACCGCAGGCTCACTACTCAGCCCCACATCCTTGGGGGGATTGGAAGCCCCACTGAGCTGACCTGGGCCTGATGTGATTCATTAAGAATCCTTTCGGCCAGTTTTGTGGAGTTGGGCTGCACAACTTCCTTGGCCCCTGCCTTCAGCCTGAGCCCTTAGCTTGGGCCCGGCTGCAGGCTCAGTGGGCCATTCACGTCTTCTCCAATACCACTGAGGCATTCTGAGCTCAGAACACTGGATGCCCACATCCCCATGGCCTTTCTTCCTCTTCCTCACTGATGAACCATAATATCTGGCCTCTATGTCATGACTGCCTCCCTTGGTCCCTTGCTCAGCACCAACATAAGACTTTCATTCCTCCTAGCACCACAAGCATGAAACTAGTGTGTAGCCCACTTGAACCAAAGGTCAGGGTTAACAGAGGGTTAATGACAATGTAAGGAGGAGGCAGTTGTGCTAATAGAAGAGACAATGGTGTGAAGTCAATCCTTAGCCATCACCCGAGCAATGAACTTCTCAGACTCTACCTGATGCCTCTGGATCCTGACAGGTTCTCTGAGAAGCTGGGGCCCTAGTGCCTGTCTCCTTCAATAGACAGGGTAGGTCTCAAAGTTCCTAATCTTCATTAGGCATAGAAATTCAAATTGTCTTCTCAGCCATTCAAATTCCCACCTGGCCTGCACCATATCATCCTGGAATTGGTCAGTTAGATAATAAGTTGTATCTGTTATCAGCATGCCCTATGAACCCTTTCCTTCCCTTGTCCTTGCTCTCAGCACCCAGAACCATAATGAGAAGTAGGTGCATGTATGCACATATGCGGTGGTTGGTTGGCTGGGGTAAGGATTGGTTAATATATGAGACCAAGTTTGTATATTAAAAGAAGGGTTCTTGTGTCCCCTTTAGTAGGAGAGTACACTATGAAATGCAGGTCTTCTTATCTCCCCAGAAGTATTTGGGTTTTTGTTTTGTTCTGTTTTTTTTTTTTTTTTTTTTTTTAAGTAGACTCCACACTCAATGTGAGGTTTGAATTCATGACCCTGAGATCAAAAGTCCCATGCTCTACTGACTGAGCCAGCCAGATGCCCCTGCCCAGACTATTTGACACTCTTCTTTTTGTCATGTTGTCTTCCCTGTTGTCAGCTCATCCTGGAGCCAGCAACTCGCCACAAGAGACATTAGTTCAAGATCCGAACAATGGCCTCCTTCAATCTGAGTGACTGCAGTGATGAGCAGTCTTAGGGCACATCCTTGTGCTCCCATTTCCTCCCTGAGATCCCTGGAGCACTGCTTTAGACTGCAGCCAACTTGATAATACTTGTTTATTAGCTAATTAGGAGAGAGAATTCTTGACCACATTAAATGACTCCATTCCAGGGAAAAGGCTCTCACGGGATATGTAGAGCTCTGGAAAAAGAATGTGGGCTGAAGTTCATGGTTTGTGAAATAGCCAGTAGACCCAGTGGGTTCCTATGTCATTCTATAGCACCAGTGGGCCCAAGAGGAAAGGGTACTGGACATCTTCCCTGCTCTTGAGAGTGTTTGAAAAGGGAAAATTTCCCCCCTAGAGTTCAGGGGACTTTTTGACAGGTGACCGTTTTGATGATTCAGGAGTAGCCTTCTACCAGGAAATGAGTCATTACAGGGTACATCTCAGCCTGGTGGGAATGAGCTAGTAGAAGGATGAAGAGGAATAATCTGGGGCTAATCATTTAATTCAGCCTACATGGGGCAGCCTAGCAAAGAGCTGAGTTCAAAAGTCTGGATTCACAAGCTCTGGTTCAAAATTTCTTGCTGTCATTAGATAGATGTCCCTGGGGAAAACACACTGATTTTCTCTTTCTTAATCCCTTGTTGGAAACAAGCAAGCAGACAACTGCAACAGCAATCACGAAACAGTAATACTGCCTGCCCCATCATCTCGAGGATTGTTGAGTCAAACAAGACATGAAGTGTGCTTTTCAACCCGTGAAGTAGAATGCCAGTGTCATGTGCTTTTTTACTGACTTTTTTCCTTTTTGTCATTCTACTATTTTCTCCCTAACAGCTCAACCAGATGCTACTACCACCATGAAGCTTCTTCTTATATTAAAGGAAAATTTTGATTTCTTTCTCTTATCTGACCTAAGAATATACGTTTTTCTGTATCTTTAGTAAATGCTTCTACATTTTCATTGTCTTCCTTGAGTCGCATCTGTAATTGCCTCTCTCCACAGACTGATGCTTCTCCAAGACTCAGGTGTCTTACTTTTCCCCATGGAGTCTGCCACAGAGGAAGAGCTCCAAAACAATTTGTGGTTAAGATTTATTCGAACTTGCATGAACAGATGATAAATGCCATTAGATGCAAGCCCAGAAGCCATATAGTGCAGCTCCCTAACCATCTCTTTGTGTGACCACGTGGTCTAGAAGAAAGAAAACATTAATATTTTGTTGACTGTGTATTAGATGAAAACTATTCTATATTTAACTTGAATAATCTTGTTAGTGTTAATGTAACACTAAGTTGACTATTGTTCATGTTTTTATACAGAAAAAAATTAATAATGTATTTAAACATATTTGATTAAACTTGAGCAAAAGTATCTTTTGTCTGTCTTTCAGATGGCAAAACAATCTTTTGTTCAATCAACAAATATTTATTGTGGGCCTCCTTCATACCAGACATTGGATTCATCATAGACAATAAAACTGGTGAATGAGATAACTTGGTCTCTACTTTCAGTACATTTGTAGCCTAGTAGGGAAAGGAAATGAAAAAAATCCACAAAATGATCCAAGTTGTCCTAAGTTCTTTGACGAAAGGAGTTCTGTGGCAGAGTTAGAAAAAGAAAAAAAAAAGAAAAGAAAGTACAAAGAAATCCTCTCTGAACAAATAATAAGTTTAACTTAAAAAGTTAAGAAGGGCCAAAAAACAAATGGAAGGAAAAACATTCCAGGCCAGGCGCCTGGGTGGCTCAGTGGGTTAAGCCTCTGCCTTCGGCTCAGGTCATGATCTCAGGGTCCTGCTCAGCATGGAGCCTGCTTCCTCCTTTCTCTCTGCCTGCCTCTCTGCCTACTTGAAATCTCTCTCTCTGTCAAATAAATAAATAAAATCTTAAAAAAAATTACAGGCAGAGGGAATGACACATGGGAAGACCTCCAAGTGTGAAAGAGCTGAAGCAAATTCAGGGACCAGCACACAGATTAATGGGGCTGCACAATAGTAGTACACGAAGAAGGAATGATATGAGGTGAATTTGCAGAAAGTGTCCATGGACCACCTTGCATAGGAAACTTACGGGCAGGTCATGTAAATAATCCTACCCTAAGTGCAATGGAAAGCCACCAGTGGTGTTTATCAGGGACTGGCATGGTCTGATGATATTTTAAGATCATTCTTGCCATGGTGAGGAAAATGGCCTGAAGAGTCTAAGAAAGGAAGTCTGGGGTCTATGGCTGTCATCTGGCCAGGAGATGATGGTGGTCTTTCTAGACTAGTTGTGGTTTCAAAGAAAATGGAGAAAAGTAGATGAAAGTGAGGGATATTTTAGAAATAGGATTGACAGAGCTTGTTGATGGACTGAATTTGAAAAATGAGAGAAATGGAAGAATTGCAACGACTCATAGGTCATCATCTAGGACAGCTGGATGGTCGGCAGTGCATTTATTATGTTAAGGCAAATTAGAGAATGGGTTTTAGAGATGATGTTCCACTTTGATAAATTTTGGAGGGATAAGTTACCTGAAATATTTTCCTTGCTGTATTCTCAATGCCTAGAAGAATACCTAACACACAATAACTGATGAGTAAGTATTTGTTGAATGGAAAAGAAAGTCTATGAGATTCCAAGTAGTCATTTGTGCATGTGAGTCTAATGCTTAGGTTAGAGATATAGGTCAGAGATAGAAATTGGGAATCCATGAGCATTCAGATGTAAATTACCCATGAGGGGTAAAAGAAATCAAATAGGAATAAAGTGTACACGTAGAAAAAACTTAGGAAAGAGACTTGAGCAGTACTACCTTCTAAATAGCAGATAAAAGAAAAGCACTCAGAAGAAGCCAGAAAGACAAACCAGGGTGACAGGGGAGGGGAACAGAAATGAGTGACAATCAGGAAGTCAAGAGAGGAGAGTGTTAGTGATTAAATCTGTCTGTTGACTCAGAAATGAAGGCAGAACATTGTCCATCAAATGTAAATGCTTCAATCTTGGAACACTGAAAAAATAAAATTCAAAATAAAGTAAATTAAAAAAAAAATTTAAATGTTAATGTTGCAATCAAACACTAGAATCAAGTGAACTCCTTTTGACTGAACATTCTTGTGGTTTTACAATATGCTGATTATTGAAAATGGTTAAAAGACTAATAATCCCTGAATTACAACTCAGGAAGAGATTAATAATCCACAAAGAAATCTTCAGTTATAGTAATAACAATATTCCTCTCCAGTGACCTGGAGGGATACAGGGGAATCTGTCTGAGATCAAAAGCCAGGCAGACCAAGAATCAAGTTGCAACCTGTCTACTTCCATGTGTATGTGCTGGAGCTAGTGAAAGTCTTAGTAAATTTCAAACTCCTTGTCCATTGAACTTGAATGAGAAAAAATAGTATCTCACTCACTATTCACAGAGCATTCACTAGAGTCAGAAAAGCTAAAGTATGTGAAACTGGTAAGAGACATTGCAAATATTAAAGGCTGTGTATAAACTCAGGAAGTAGCACATCCTTGTTTCCTTATTCACTCCCTTGTCCAAAATTTAGAAAACCTCAACTTCAGACAGACCATAAGACAAGGAATAAGGCACAATAACTACTTTCACGTAGTTCTTAGTCTGGTGTATTTTCTTCATTTTGTTAATTTATACCCTAAAGGAAGCAGCCTATATTTTTGGAAAATGTGTAGAGGGAAGTAGTGATATAGCACAAAGATAACATTGAATTTGAACTGAAATGATTCCCCATGCAGTTGAAATCGTTAGGATGTATAATTCACTAAGAACCCACCTTCAATAAAATAAATGTCCCATCTGTTTTCACAAAGGATTTAGCATATTCTTCTAGGCTGGCTCTTGGTTTTAGAGTAATTGTCCATTTCCAGCTAGAACATGATTGTTACTAAGACAAGATCTGTGTCTTATTCAGAGTCTGCCTAGTGTTCTCTAAACATTTTCTGTATTGAATGGATTTTCCAAAGACAACAGATCTCGATGCTAATCTTGTAGCTCCAAATTGTGAGGGGAGAAAAGACATTTCTAAATTCCTTAAAAGCTTGATGAATCCTGCCAGCTGTAGGTCAGAAAAAGACCCACTATAAGGATGTAACAATCTTCTAAAGAATCTTGATAGAGAAGAACAACTTCCCTAATGGAGAAATCCAGACATGGAGAACACCAGAAAGCCCTTGCCTTCTTGGTTCATGGTCTACTTAGAGAGACAGTGACCCTCAGCTGCCATCCCAAATGCAGCAAGCACATCATGGCTCAAGCAGCTACTCAGAATCCCGCAATGAGCTGGGCCATGACTAGAAGCACCTCAGCCTCTGCATCCCTCTGCCAGGGATTTCCAAGGATGTCCTTCTGGAGGGTGGGAATGTGTCAGAGGTGCCAGGTGTGAGAAGTATGGAGGAGCCGCTGTAGAAGATGAGGAGCCTGGGGGCCTTCAGGCTAAGTCTGAAGCATTAGCTCTCATTTAGGAAATTACTTCCAAAATACATATGGCTTAAAGAGAGAAGAATCCAGGAGATCATGGTCATCAACCTTGGCCACCCGAGAACCAGGGCATCATTAAATTCATGAGAAAGGAATTGGAGAAGTCCTTACTCTTGTTAGAGAAACTCCTATCCAGAGTCCAACCCATCCCACTCCTGTCTTTAAGAGAAATGCTGTTCTCCAGGAAGCAGCTGCTTCCTACCTTTAGGTGTGTTCACAGCCATGGGGTCCCTCTCCATGGCTCTAGAGAAGCAAGGTCATGACTTGAGATCTTTGGTGTGTATAAGAAACATCTGGTCCTCTAATACTAAGAAAGTAGATGTTTAGGCCTCATCTCCAATCATCTGGATGGAGTCTTTGACATCTGTTAGTTAAGTAATTCTAGTCCTGAGCCCAGGATGACATTATGAGCAAATGGTAAGGATGTTAAGAACTCAAGTGCCAATGTTAGAGTACCTGAGGATGAAACCCTATTCTGGGTGACCTTGGGTAGCCAATTTGACTCTCCACACCTCAGTCTTCCTGTTAATAAAATGGGAATAATACTAGTGTCTACTTCATAACCTTTTTTGTGAATACTAAATATAATAACATCTACAAAGCATATAACCCAGTGTGTGGCATATAGTAAGTAGCCAATAAATGGTCATTATTAGTATTATACTAGAAAAAATAAAAGCAACAAACATAGCCCCTCATCTTGACAGTCTCCTGCCACAATACTGTAATGCTTGATTCAGAGAGTGTTAGCTTTATATTTAACATGGCTGACATCAAGAGAAATGGGATGGCCTCCCAGCACATCCATTCACAGGGGCAGTGCCATGGTAATAACACTGCATTTGGTTGCACTGTGCTATTTGCAGCAACATCACCAGCATCATCCAAGCCATTGCAGTGTAAATGCTAAGAATCAAATTAATGTCCAATCACTGCAGGGTACAAAAAGAAGAAAAAGCATCTCCTTGCCACCCAAACCAACTTACACGAGGGATTCGAAGATGCATGGGTGTCATTATTCACTCAACAATGAATGAATGAACAATGTCGCTCCCACATATGAAGTTCTGTGTAACAAGAGCAACAAAGTAAAGCAGGTTGACTTGAATGGCATAAAGGAAGAGGAGTTTCTGTTCTGTGTATTATTATGGAGTTTCCTGGTGGCAGTTGGGGAACAGGTCAGGCCAATGGACAGTTGAATTCTTCTGTATGTAATTTTGTGAAATGTCACCTCATGGCATTGGGGGAAGAAAACACCAGTATTCTGTTACTTGTGTATGAGGAAAAGACTTTTGTTCTGTATTTTTTTTTAAGTTTGTGACGTGAGGAAGAAAATTGAAATGGTGATTCTGGGATCTTTAAAGAACTTGTGTGAGGGGTTCAAGATGGTAGGCTGAACTGCTATTTTACTGGTCACAAAAATATCTCACAAATGCCAGAGAATATATTTCAAACAAGGCAAGAAAACAGAATGAATCCACAAAAACAAGCAAGAATGCCATTAGTAGACTAGAAACATTAAGGAATCTCTAAAAGATTGAAAGCAGATACAGAGAAAAAAAAAAGAACACTGTATACACACATTCATGGGCACATAAGCACATGAATGTATGTGTGGACACAGAAGCACTTCAGATGAACTCCAGGCTAGAGTCAGAAGAGACAGGGAGGTGTGAAAATTCATGAGCAAAAATATAGTGCTCCAGGTAGAAGACATGAGCATGGGTCAAGTCCTGGAGGGAGCAAGGACAGGTGTGTTGGGGAAAATAATGAGGTGTCTAAATTGGATGGTGTATAGAATACTCTGAAAAGTTCTGATTGAATCATAATCTGTATCCCTGATGTGGCATTCACAGCTCTACACACATTATTCCCAGGATTCCCGTCCTACCGGATTCATCAATTTATCTCCCCAACTACCCTTCCTGTCCCAAACACACTAGACCACTGGTCAGTTCCAGGAAAATGCTCTGGACTCCGGTTGTGCCCTCATCAGGGTGACATTTCCCTACCTCTCTCTTTGAAAGGCTCTTCCATCAAGTGCCATCCAAATGCCATCCCTTCCAGAAGCCAGTTTCAATGGGAGCCATACTTTTTTTATACCAACCTCGCACTGGGGG
Source organism: Spilogale gracilis (assembly GCA_004023965.1). NCBI lineage: Eukaryota > Metazoa > Chordata > Mammalia > Carnivora > Mephitidae > Spilogale > Spilogale gracilis. The sequence goes on along the minus strand of PITA01008252.1, from coordinate 21,011 downwards.
CATCCAGGTAAGCACTGTTGAGATTTGCTAGCTGTGTAACTTCCTTGCCCGTGTCTTTATTCATTCAGGACCCTGTGAACATCTTGAAAAGAAGTACTGTGTCTTTCAGCACTTTGCACATGATAGGGGCACAAAGAACAATATCTAAAGTGTAATAGCAGCTTGTTAAGTAATGGATAAATGTCAAATAGACTGGAGGTGACATGCTTTTGGAATATACGAGCTGGAGACTTGTCAAGAAAGGCCTTGAAAGCCAGGATGAGAAGCATTGGTTGAATTTAACAGGCAAGGGGGAACCATGGCTGGTCAGGGTGACATTTGATAAATCTAAGAGCCATCAGGTTAGAAACAGTGGAGAACCTAAAATAGGTATAATGTGAAAATCTACCCAAGTGGTGAATTTCCGGTGAGAACGATGTTTCAAGACGTGGGCCAAAGTTAGGTATCTGTTCCCAAATAAACCAGAAAGAAAAAACACAAACAAAAACAACCCAGCAGACAGATATACACAATATAGCAAAGCTGGCAGGAAATGCAACTAGAAACATGGCTGTTTCAACGGCTGCATATAAAACCAAATTCAGAAACAAATTCTTTTTACAATATGGCCCTTGTTAGGCACTCAATTTTAATTAAGTAGGGAGACAAAGTACAACACCAACATGTTAAAGGTAGGCACACCGTGGGAAAGGCATCTGATCTGGAGTCGGGCTTGTTTATGGTATTCTTGTCAATATAATTGTCATCTTAGCGCTCTGTTTATTTTTAAACCCAGGCTTTGTTTTGCATTATCTACAAGAAAAGCATTCATTTCCAACTAAGTTTTGAGGCAAAAATGTTCATTCAAAATTCTAAATATGCTAGGCAAATTATTTTTTCCTGAGAATTTGCACAACTGGGGACCTGAGGGGATAGTTTATAAGGAAAGAAACAGTCCAAAGAAGAATGATCAAAATGGCCAGGTGTCCCATAAGATGAAACCCCAGGGAAGGGTGAGGTTGGATTGCCTTTGTGGGTGTGATTTTTGAAGAGGTGGCATCATATAAAGAAAGCAAATGCGAGTCCCAGCCCTGACTCTGCTCTCCTGAGTGTGATCTTGAGAAAGTCACTTTACATTTGGAGCCTGAGGGATGATATGGTTGATCACATCCCCACCATGGATACAATAATCCCTCACCTCCCAAGGTCCCAGAATTGTTTGGAGGAGGAGCATAGGAATGTGCATGGAAAAAACTGTGGAGAGATGTGATACCTGTCCTTCTGGGTCTCAAGTGACCTCAGTCTTCAAAGGTAACGTCTCCTGTGAAGACGATGTGCCTGAACCTGAAGAACATCTCAGTTCTGGTTCTTCCTCAGGGTTGCATGGGAGATAGACGTCAGAGAAGAGAGAGGGTCCTTCAGTCCTTTCTTTTGGTGTACTTTGATATGCTGTCCCTACTTCTGCCTTCTCCCTCTGCAGTGAGCCCCAAGGACTGTGGTCAACATGAAGGAGAAGAAATCATTTTGAGGGCCACTAGAACATACTACCCTTTCTATGATGGGATTTTGTGTCACTTGTCTCAAACCCCCCCACATTCTCATATAACTTTACTGGGAAATCAGATGTATAGTAGATGATCAGCTTCATTTCCCTGAAAGGTCTACTCTCACCCAACTATGAAAGCAGAGATACAAGGATACTGCCTTTGCTCCTTGTTCTCTCCTTCCCTGTTTCCTTTTCCTCTAGTCTACAACTCTTCACTGAATACGCTTTAAGGGCCCAACAGGTTCTGGGATGCTTTGAATCTCTATATTCACTCTCTGTTGGTTCTCCAGAAGCCCTTTACTTCCTGAGTCTGGATTTCTTCTCACCTCCAGTCCTGCCCCTCACACTGCCAAGCTCCACATGACATGATTTGTACTTCTTAGGTGCTTTTTTACCCCAGGACTTTGTTGGTCTCACCCTCCCTGACCTGATCTAAATCCTACATCTTAAGATAAATGGTACCTGGGAAAAGGTCTTCGTCTTATGAAGTCTCAAACAAAAGTCCCTTCCCTTTGGCTTCATGGAAGTATATGGCTTACAGACGAGAGAATGGTCTTTAAATTCAGATCAAATTCCCATTTGGTCACTTCCTAGCTGTGTGATTCAAATCAGGTGGATGATCCTCCCAAACTTCAGAGAGATCTTTGTGGAGATCTTCTGATGACCAAGCAGGGTGGCTATACCCATTAGAGTTCCTAACAAATAAAGCAAATGGTGAGTGACATCAGTAAGAAGAACAACAGCAAAAGGGGAAGCAAAGGAATGATAAACACGGTTGCACAGAAGCAGGTGCTGAAGAAGCAGTCCTAGCAGCACAGAGAGTAGAGCAGGGAGGTAATAATGGGGACAAGCATGGGGAACAAGGTCTTGCATAAGCAACTAGGAGCCAATCTCAACTCAGACCCTTTACTTGTTAAATGTGCGACGACAGCAAGTCCCTAAACTTCTGGGTGCCTCATATCCTCCTAATTCAGCCCAGGCTTCTGGTGTTGGCTGGGTGTGAGGCTGGCCGAAAGATGTGGGAGGGGCACAGACAAGCTAAGTGCTATCCACACCCCCTCCCCACCACGCTCTTCCTTAGGGTATCAGTTGCACTTGTGTCCTTGCATCCTTTCCTCTCTTCCAAGAACATTGCTCTTCTGCACAGCCTGTACTGGAATCTGACCCCCAGCTTCCTCCAAGAGAGTTTGCTGATACATAAGGGGCTAATCCAAAATGCAAGGGAATGTGGTACAGTGCATACACTGTCTTCCAGAACACAGGATGGCCTGGGTATAGTGGGGGGAAGTAATGGAGAAGATGTCAGGAAAACAGAATTTAGGGTGTTTGATTCATCACAAATTCTGCTACCCAAACAAACCTCTTCAGAAGGGCAAAGTGGGGGCTCCTGGCACCACCTCTTCCTGACCCCAAGCAACAAGCTCCACCAGACCCACACTTTCATGTGTGGCAGAAACACAGAACCTGCTAAGTTCAGATGAGGTATTCCTCTGACGGAGCAGGAAGGAATGTTTACCCTCCAAATGCTTCCAGCTATTGGGTTTTCCTAATATCGCCAGTGCGGTTATGAGCAGCATTATGTTTTATTTTCAAACTCGGCATGCATTAGAGAATTGCTCTTTCTTGGTAACAGCTCTGCCTCTCTTGGGAAGTGCACTGCAATTAAACTTCATGAGAAGTTTTATGTGGTTTTGATACAGCATCCCCCTTCTGAATGCCCCACTAAATGAATTTCTAAATCTGCAGTCAGCACCCATTAACTCAGAATGTGGGGAAGAGCTGTCTATGATTAATAAAAATAACAGTTTGCGTAACGGCATACATTAACATGTCCTGCATTTTACAATACCTCAATTAATTACACATCGGTAGGTTTAGAAGGGGAAAAGATCTCATGGAACATATACTTCACGACTCCCTTACCACTCAGGAATTAGGAAACCAACACCCAGAGAGGGTGAGGAACAAAAGGCTGAACCAGCATGACATAGGTCATCAGGAGCAGAGACCAGAGAGAACCCAGACTAAACGTCAGACTAACCACCTGCATGGAGGATGAGACTAGAATCCTTCCCTAGAATATCCCAGCAGGATTCTTCTTTATTCTTGGGGCTCTGCCCTGCTTAGAATCTTATCCAGTCCTGTCTAACACAGAACACCCATCACCTGTGGCCATCTCACCCTGTGGCCCCGCTGAGGGTGAGATCCAGAGTTTGTTATAACACAATTGTTATAACACAATCCTCATATCTGACATTTTCGGCGTTACCCATGGGCACTTGCTGAACTCATTGTCTGCCCCCAGGACACATGATAGGCTTCTGGCTTTGTCTGCATGCCCAGCTCTCTGATTTCTTAGATACACCCCGAGGCTCTAGAGTCTTGCTGTAGCAGAGTTGATTGGATATAATCGTGTGTTTTGAGTTTAATTTCAGCTTAGACGGCTGGACTCTCCGAGACAGATGGGTCTTCCTTAGACCAAATTTCCCATACCTCTTGTAGACTCTCTTGGATTCCAATTGCATAGCCTCTAGACTTGGGACATTCCTACCAGCTCCTTTTCTCTCTTTTCCTGTCTTCCTGTCTCTCTCAATGGAGCAGAACTGCACTGTACCCATCATACCTCAAGCCCCTACCGACCCAAGTTATGACATCAACATTTAATTATGGTGAATGATGCCTGAAAGAGTCTTAAAATTCATAATTGATTTTGGAAATCTACCTGAGTTGATGGTAGACTCAAGGCTACAAGTTCATCCATCATATCATTTCTTCTTTCTGTGCTCATTAATCCTTCCCAGCCTTCTTTGTAGTTAAGCTGGTGGCCTGCAATTAATTGTGGATAATGATAGGTATCTCTTCCAAATAATGTTGTTAAGATCCTGGATGAATGCTATTTCCCTTTCTCTGGGCCCATGGAAGCCAACTGTTGAGAGGTTGGAGTCCCAAGATGGAGGGATGCTTGTTCCCTGAGTCACTAGATGGAGAGAGCTCCCGCCAGCCCTCGCCACATTTTGCGCAAGGAAGAAATATGCTTCTGCTGTGCCGACCCACTCAGATAGCAGGCATCATTTGTAATCCAACATGGACTGGCCCACCCTAACATAGAGCATGGCCTCTGCACACCCCCTAGATGACGTTTTCCTCATGTTCATTCTTATTTTCCTTATTGTCACCCTCTTCCTGGATGTGCCTAGGGAGTCCCCCATCCTCAGTTCCTTTAGTGTGCAGCAAGTACATGGGGCTCTGCCAGTTCAGGTTCTGCTTTTGAACTTCAGGACATCGACATCCAACTATCAGAGTATCTACTAGGAAACTAAGTCAACTTGTCCGAAACTAAACGGACTGTCTTCCTTGCTTCCACTCTCTCGGTATTTTAAACTATTTATTTTATCTATTATATAGAAAAAAATGTGGACACGTCTTCTTTTCTTCCTGTCTCCCAAAAGGCACCAAACTCTGCAAATTCTACCTCTGCCATAGCCCTTGAAACCTGCTCCTTCCCATTTCCACTGTCTTTCATCCTTATTTCTTTCATCATCTCTTGCCTGAATTTCAATAACAGCCTCTTATCTGGTGTTCCTTACCTCAGCCTTGTCCGTGCTGGGTGTGCCCACCCCACATGCTAGTGGACAGAGCTCATCTATTCCCTACCAAAAGTCCTGCGGGGCCCCCTTATCCTTAACTGCTGGGCTGGATCTCAGTACAACAGAGTGCCAGGGTACCCCTCTGAAATCAGACCCTCTGCTGTCCAGTTAAACTTCACCTGAGAAAGCCACTGGTCCTCTCTGGCTTTTTTGTCTTTTTAGATTTTATTTATTTGGCCGAGAGAAACACGGCTAGAGAGGGAACACAATCAGGGGGAGGGAGAGAGGGAGAAGCAGGCTTCCTGCCGAGCAGGGAGCCCGATGTGGGGCTCAATCCCGGGTCTCTAGGATCATGACCTGAGCCGAAGGCAGTTGCTTAACCAACTGAGCCACCCAGGCGCCACCAAGAACACTTTTTTTATTGGGTTGTGGTGCCAATTGAATCCAACCATTCATAGTGACATAATTATTGTTCAAAACATGATAGTTATTATAAATTATTATTAATAATGAAAAGGAGTACTATATTACTATATATTGGCCACATCTGATGTGTCAGCAACCACGGTAAACACTGTTTACACCAATGGCATCTCATTTAATTTCTCAAACACCCCCACTTGACTTAAATGCACAGAGGATAAGTGATTTCTCCAAGAAAACACTGGTAGTAAAGTTGCAGACCTGAGATTCAAACCCAGGGCTATCTGATGAGACATTTGGCGCTCTTTGAACTCCACACTACATGTGTATCAAGGAGCAAAATATGATACTACCTGATGTCCAGAAATAGAGAAATGCCTTAAATATAATATGTCATTTATGTAATGTTAGAGTATAGGGTCCCTGCCTCACACATCTCTCGGATGGCACATTTGCATAGAATGCATTGTGAATATACAGCAAATACTGCTTCCTGGTATAGTACTCGACCACTAAAAATTATGTATATACATAGAGATACATATAATTAGTTATATAGAAACATATATGTAACTACTTTATAACATTGAAAAAGCTTATGTCATAGCATAGTGGTTAAAGGCACAGGACTCAAGAATCAGATTGTTTTAGTTGGAATCACAGCTTTTGAACTGTATGGTTCTGTGACCTTGGGAAAATTACTTAACATTTATAAAGAAGGAAATGATAGAACCGACCCAATAGGGTTGTTTCAAGGACCGCACAAGGCAGTATATGCCTAATTTTTAGAAATCCCACATCGTTTTTGTTCAAATGTTATCCTCTTCCTCTCCTCATCATTATTACAAATGATAAAAAAATCAGGAAATGAAAATTGAACTTGTTTTATGTTTAAACCTATATAAAGCAACCCAGAGACATAAATAGCCCCGGGAGAAAATATGTTCGGTGCTAGCAATGGGTCTGTGGCTTGTTTAATTAGGATTTTTTTTTTCTCTTGATCTCTGCATATTTCAAATGTTAGATGATGAATATATGTCACTTTTATAAGAAAAAATAACATTCTGGGGCTCTAGACAAGGAGTTCTGTTTTCTGACCTCATTGCCTCACTGATTATTAAAAAAAAAAAGACCCTTTTTGGTTATTAAACTCATTTAAAAGCTCTGATCCATTTTTGAACATCTGAAATACAGTGACAGGCACCAAAATCAATTCCTACATTCCAGGTTTGCAAAGAACGTAAATTATTTTAGAAGTCATGTCAGGTAGAGTTTATTCCAAGGTTTGCCTGCACATTTTAATCAGAAAACACAGAAGGTATATGCAGCTTAGGTTGAAATATCCCTTCACCTTGTGCTCAGAACCAGGCTGACTTACTGTTCGCCCGCTGATAGGACGGGCAGAAGGTACAGTGTGTATGATAGAGACAGCCTGGGCAGGAACTGAGGGAAACACATAAAGAAACATTTATTTAAAAAAAGTAAATCAACCATAAAGATCCTCCCAGCAGACCTGAGAGATGGAAGCCTCTCTCTCATTTTCTCCTTGGCAAAATTTAATCTATCGCTGGGGTTTTTCAAGCGTCATATTCAAAGAGATGCAAATCCGTCAGAGCAGAGACCCCAGCTGACTTCTAGCACCTTGTGAATGTCACTGGGGTTTAAAGGTTGGAGGGACTCACCTCCATCCATCCCAGCTCATTCAAATACATATGTGCTTGTGTGCATGTGGGGGTGTGCACCCTCGTGTGTATGTGTGTGTGTGTGCCTGTGTTATTTTTTGTAAGAAGAAAGACAAAAACAGAGCCCACATCCACCTGTGTGTTCAGCGCCTTCTTTGTGAGGAGTCATTTGCAACGAATCTGAAATTTAAAAGAAAAACCATACTGAGAAACAAAAGGGCAATTGAGGAAACCACAGTCTATCGCTGAACCACAGGCCTCACAAAAGAATTTTTTGTATTGTTTTGTTTTGAGCTTTTAAATAGCCATTATTTTGTCCATCACCTTCTTCACAACTCACTCCGATGAACTGGTTGAGGGATAATTATTAACTCATGGGTGACCCCGTTCTCCACGTGGTTCCCTGCACATAATTCCCTTAGGTAATATAGGTCATGTATTTACAATAAAAAATAAGAGGTTTTAATTAATTTTTGGTACACAGACATGGTTTATGGAGAGGGAAGCCCTTTATGGCGATTGGCAAGACCGGTCTGAAGTCAGCTTCCCCTCCACCTTCGTGCAAATGAAGGATCAATCTACTAATGGGAATTCTGTAAGATGAAGTCTAAAGAGAAAAATGATGATAGGTTCCCTCTGCATAACAAAAGCCCAGATTAAGTATTCGTAATTCAGAGCTGCTATTATGTATACAGAATTTGAAAATCATTTTCTTTCCAATTCAACCGTTATTTATTGACTCACTACTAAGTGTTGAGCCCTGAGGATATAAATAAGACTTAGCCTCAGTGTCCGCCCTTAAGGAGAGAGGAGCTTAACAAGGGAGTGCATCAGTCACCTAGTGCCATAGGGTACTGCCGGGCAAACAAAATCACAGTACTGTGCAATAGGAAACACTTATGGCTCGTGTGTCCTGGAGCTCTGCCAATCTCAGCTGAAACCACTCACGTTGCTGAAGTCTGGTTTAGCTGGGCAGTTGAAGTCCCTGGCTCTGCTGTATGTGTCTCTCACACTCCACTGGGTGCGCCTTGTGGCAGTGGCAGGGACAAAATGGGCAAACAAGCCCAACCACATCAGTGCTTTACCAACCTCTGCTTGCATCAATGTGCTAATATCTCATTGGCCAGAGGCTAGAATGCTGAGTCCACATTAGAAAGGAAGAAGATTGCAAAGGTACGTGGCAAAGGGCTTGGGCACCTGCAAGGGTGAAGCATAAGGCTGTTTTGCATCCTGCTTCACAGGAACTGATTAGATAAATATCACCATTTTGTAAATATATATCCTAGAAAAGCTGGTGTATACCCTGGCTTATCAAGGGTAGAGAAGTGCACACGTAGAGATATGGGAGGGGCTTTCCCTGAAGGATGATGGCTAAGCTGAACTGGAAGGATAATTAAGAGCTCATAGAATGGATCAAGGAGACAGCTACTATAGACCACAGTAAGACCGCGTGGAGGTCTTAGACCAAGGCGTGGAGGTGTGAAAGAATGCCGACCAGCGTTGCAGGAGCATATGGGGTAAGGCAAAGGGGAGGCAGAATGTGTTAGATGAGACCGAGAGAGGATGTGAGTTCTGGTTCTCGAAGCTGGGAGACACTACATTCATGTTTGCAGACCTGGGGCTTCATGAGTAGGTGATGAACTCCTGAGAATACACTGATAAGTATGCCTTACCAAGGGCTGTGTAGGCCAGGGAAAGGGCAAGAACACTAACGCACGTGACTTTCTGATTATAAAAGAAGTAGCAGCAAAGACAGGCGAGTGAAAATCTCAGCCCAGTCTCCCTTCATGCCGCTCAGAAGACATCCCCTAGGAAGAAGCCATTCTTGGAGTACAATGAAAAAGAGATGCTTGTCTCTTTAAGAAAGTGGTCGGGGCAGTGTTTTGGTTTGGAAAGTCTGGAGACAGTGGCATGAGATTGATGAGGTGTGTACATGTTGGCTAAGAAAGCTATAGAAAGGCGAACGGAAATGTTTGACAAGATGAAAGACTATTTAACACGGGAGACAGCTGCTTGACTGAAGAGATCTGTAACAGCGCAGTCAGGAAAAGATACCTCCACTGCAAAAGCTACTAAGCTCGGTCACGTGACTTTATCTGGGGTGACAGGCTCCACCTAACTGAGTTCGAAGGCGGGGCTTAGCACCTGTGCCGCGAAACAGGTGGGCAGTGGCTCGGGAGCTTCCCAGGCTGCTTTGCCTCTGCCACGTTTGGTGGTCCCTGGTGTGCGGCTCTGTGTGGATCCCTGTAGGAAATGAGGCTCTCCAGCAGAGCTTCATGGTGGCGTAGAATCAGGATGGGCTCGCCAGTGAGACAGGCTCAGGTCGGACGGGGTGGGGGGGTTGCTAGCCACAGGTCACTCTTTTGCTAGCCTTGGCAGATGGCTTACCCTCTTTGACTCCCAAACTTTACTCATCTGTAAAATGGGATAATATCAGCTACTTCAAAAGGGAAGCGTGGAAGGCATCATGCCCTGCTTATGGTTGTGTTAACTGCGAGCCCCTATGGGTCAAAAATCCCTGAGTCAAGAATCAAGGTGTCAGCAGGGCTGTGTGTGTTCCTTTCCCGAGGCTCTAGAATGCAATCTATTTCCTTGTCTTTTCCGGCTTCTGTCCACACTCCTCGGTTCATGGCTCTTTTCATCCACCTTCAGAGCTAGAAACGTGACATTTCTCCAAACCCTTATTCTGTGGTCGCATATCCCTCTGACTTCAGTTGTCAAGAACTCTCCACTCTTAAGGGTACACATGATTAGACCGGACGCACCCCAGTAAACCAGGATAGTCCCATCTCAAGATCCCTAACTTAATCACATCTTCAAAGTGATTTTGCCATTTAAAGAAACATTTACAAGTGCAAGAGATTAGGATATGGACATCTTTGTGTATGGGTGGGGCGTGTATTTGCCTGCCACATGGAGAAAGCTCTCTTTAATACCACAGACCAAGAGTATTTGGCAGTTAATATATGATGTCTACATTGAATTGACCAAACACACAGCTAGATACAAGATTGTTTGTGGTCAAATAAGGAATGTTTCCATGACTGACAACCCAAATGCTAATAATAATGCAAATGTCGTTTGCTCAAAGGATCCTTCCCTGATTGGACAAGTTAGGCATAACCTAGTAGGTGCCCCCACATAAATGCCTGTGCTTTCCTTCTTTGCTTTGCTCATATTACATTTTGGATGCCTAGCCCAGAGTCTGGCAGGTAATTGGTTGTTGATAAATATCTACTGGATGCATGAGTATACCATTAATAAATGATCTGTCTCAGTGTAGGCACTGTGCTAGTCACTTGGCAGATATCATGTCTAATCTTCATCTTGAACTTTAAGACCAATACCATTATTCCCAATTCACGGTGGAGGAAACTGAGGCTCAGCTCAGAAAAACCCCAATTCCTTTCCCAAATCCCAGAGCTAGTGAATGATAAAGCACGGTTCAGTATAGGTCTGTGGGGGCCTGAAGTCCATTCTCGTTCCCATGGTAGCTTCTGCAAATGGACCATGGACCATAAATCTACCCAGTTCAGATAACAGAGGATCTTGCCCAAGATCTAGTGAAATTCCTATGGCATCACCACTCATGTCGTAATTATAGTAAAATATCAACCACAACATCAATAGTAATAGCTAGACATACATAGTGCTTACCTTGGGTCAGATGCTTCTGTGAGTGAATGTCTAATCTGAATTAACTCATTTAATCCTGGCCACAGCACTGGTCAGTGCTCAGGAAAGAGGAAACACAGAGGTCTGGTCATTTGCCCAAGGCCACACAGCTAGGAGAACACGAAGCCGAGTAGCTCAGGAGTCTGTGGGCCTCTCCTCTGTGCTCACTACTGCCTCCTAAATTGCTGGTGACCATGCTGGTAACCTATTTCTCCAGTCTGGATTCACGGTGTTTAGAGAAAACCATCACATGATTCACCCCAGTACACACAATAAATGTGCAAAACAAAGAGACAAAAATAAAGAGAAGAATGTCAAGGACCCCGACATTTTGATCTGAATGGGAGCTATTTAGTTCATCCCCTTTGCACACATGGACTCAGACTTGCTCAGAGAAGGGATGCAATTCTCAAGGTTTGCATAGGAAGCTGGTCCTGTCACTCCTTTGTCCCCCAGAGTGCCTTGCTCAAGAAGTGATCAGTCCCCATGTTCTAACAGTGGATAATTCACCTGGCTCCGTCCCAAGGGCAGAGTGTCCCCCAGATCCAGGTCGATATCAGCAACTGACCCCTACAACAGGGTCGATACACCAGCAGTACTCAAGTCCTTCGGTTCTTTAAAGAATGAAGAGCCTGTACATCCTGTTTCCAGAATATATCCCAATCCATCTGCTGTCCCCACCCGGTCCACATCACTGTCCCCTCTCTCCTAGACCCAGGCCCCAGCTCCCACTTGGTGTCGCTGCTTCTTTTCTTTTAAAGAGCACCTTGAGGGGCGCCTGGGGGGCTCAGTTGGTTAAGTGACTGCTTTCAGCTCAGGTCATGATCCCAAAGACCTAGGATTGAGTCCCACATCAGGCTTCCTGCTCAGTGGGAAGCCTGCTTCTCCCTCTCTCAGTCCCTCTGCTTGTGTTCCCTCTCTAGCTTTGTTTCTCTCTTTCAAATAAATTAATTTAAAAAAAATTTTTTAAAGAGCACCCTGAAAAAGTCATTTCCAGTATATCATTGTTCTGCCTACACTATCCATGGTTTCCTATTATAGATGGCCATACTGAGCCCACAGGTCCTAATCCACTCCAGGGCTTTCTGATCTCATTTAACACTATCCTCTTCCTCACTCTGTGTTCCCTGGACTTCTTTCCTCTTCCTTTTTTTTTTTTTTAAATTATTTATATCTGTCAGAGAGAGAGAGAGAGAGAGAGAGAGAGAGAAAGAGAGAAAGAAGGCAAGAGTGGGAGGAGGGGTAGAGGGAGCGAATCTTCAAGCAGACTTCCCACGGAACACAGAACCCTACAAGGGATTCCATCCCACAATCCATGAGATCATAACCTGAGCCAAAACCAAGAGTCAGATGGTTAACCAACTGAACTTCTTTTCTTCTTTTTTCTTTTCTTTTCTTTTTTTTTCACTTATTTTATTTAAATTCAATTAATTAATATATGGTGTATTATTAGATTCGGAGGCGCAGGTCAGTGATTTATCAATCTTATGTAATACCCAGTGCTCATTCCATCACATGCCCTCCTTAATGCCTGTCAGCCAGTTACCCCATCCTCCTGCTCACCTCCCCTCCAGCAACCTTCAGTTTGTTTCCTAGAGTTAAGAGTCTCACGGGTTGTCTTCCTCTCTGATTTTGTCTTTTTTTGTTCTTCCCTCCCTTCCCCTATGATCCTCTGTTTTATTTATTAAATTCCACATATAAGTGGAACCATATGATAATCATCTTTCTCTGATTGATTTATCTCGCTCAGCATAATACCTTCTAGTTCCATCCACATTGATGTAAATGGTAAGATTTCATCCAACCTTATTTTCTTAACACAACTCATTTGTTTCTACCTCAGGGCCTTTGCACCTGCTCGTCTCTCTGTCTGGAATGTTCCTCTCCCTGATTTCCAAAGTTTACACCCTTCTCATTTTTCAGGTCTCCAATCAGTTGTCACTTCTTCAGAGCGAGGTCTTTTTTGAACACCCTGTATTACCTGCAGCCCAAGTCCATGTTCTGTTACTCATAGTGTCACTCTTCAAAATGATCTTATTCATCCTTGGTTTGCTTGCTTATGCTCTGTCTCCTGGACTAGAATACTGGGTCACAGATAGCAGGAGCCATGTTTGTCTGTCTTCCTTGCCTCTTCCACTAGTGTGGCATGGTGCTGTCCCCTAGTCAGCAGTATTAGCTTGGCCGAGAGCTTGTAAAGAATGCTGAGTATCTGAGCCCCAACTCCACCAAATCTGCCTTTTAGTATTACCCCTGGAGACTCAAATGCACTTGATAGTTTGGAAAGTTGTTTTCCACCACGTGGCCTTGAAAACAGAGGAGTTCCACAGAAGTATGTTGAATGAATGAATGAATGAATGAATGAATGAATTCTCCAGCACAGCATCTCAAAGATGTAAGCATTGAGTGTTCTGTGTCAACAAACTTTACGGCAGATCTTCAGAGACTGCAGAAATTTAATTTGTTTAATTAATAAAAGGGAGTTCCCAAATGATATACCTGCACCTGTGGTTGATCACCAAGTATGTTGAGAAACGAAGCCTCAGCATCCCTGAAGATCTGGCAGAATTCTGCAAGGTCTCCCTTCAGCAGACAGGCTTGCCATTACTCACTGAAACTCTTTCCTTTTTCTGAGGCAACTTTAAAGCTAATACACACTGTTCCCATTGGTAATCATCTGAAGCTGAGCAGTATTCAGTTATGGTCATGAAAAAATGCAACTATTATTTTTAACACACACTTCAGAACAGAGTTCAAAATGAACAAAGTCCTTCAAATTACCCACCTTGGATTAATACTGAGCGGAAAAAGCTCAATTAATCTTGGATTTCTGTTATGACCATGACTATGGAGAAGTATGGATAGAACGAATATGGAAAAGAACTTAGCTAAGGAAGACTAACCATTTGTTGCAGAAAAGGGACTGTAGCTGAATGCTTAATGCTTGGTTTTATGCTTTCCTCTCTGTTTATAAAATGCTTCCCAATGCATAAATATAAGTGTGTTATTTGAAATAAACGCAGTGATACAGCGGGCGCCTTGGGCAGTCATGCAAACTTCCATCTGTCGGTGCGGGACTAACACAGCCTATGAGCTACCTGCCTGGGTTTAACTTCCAGTCTCTCCCTTCCCACGGGAGGATTTGAACCCTCAGAGGACTGGAGCCTTATAGAATAAGGGTAAAAAGTCCTCACTTGCAGAACCGATTTATGAAAAGTTCTGAGTGCTTAGTTGCTCTTTTCCACCTGTTTCTCTTTTGCAGACAGAGAACTCAGAAGGCTAGTGCACAGTACACGGAAGACTCACAGAAAACAAGAACAGCTTTGCTGGCATTCGGGGTAGGCAGGTGCAGAAAGAAGGAGGTAGGTATCGGTAAACTTGGTGAACCTGGAAGACATCTCAAAGTTATGTTAAAGACCAATAAGTACCCCAGAATAGTTATACATTCAAACACGTTCTGCTACTCAGAAGAACAAGAATAATGCCTCGTTTTCCAGCCCTATTAATTTATTTTGCTTTGCTATTTTATTTTATTTTATTTTACTTTATCTGATTGACTTTATCACTTTACTTTCACTTACTTGGTTTTACCTTATTCCCTTTTACAAGCACATCTGTGCTACATACTCCAAGTCGGACACTGTTCTAAGTTTTTAACCGGTACCCGCCCCTCTATCCTCCTAGCAAAAGGAGGCCCAGTTATGAGCCCTATTTTACAGATGAAGAAACTGAGGCACAGAGAAGCAAAATTGTCTATCAGCTTCCACTTGCAATTGGCTCAGATGGTTTTAGGCACTGTGATCACAAAGCCTGGTGCACTAGTTCGCTCTAAGAATCTGGGTCAGTTTTTAGAAGTCCCATTGACCGTGAAAAAGATGATGCGTGTGGTGGACACTCTCCCTGGTCTCCGTGTCAGGCACTGCAACAGTGATAAAGTGGGAGTGTGCTTCTTTTCTGACTCAGAGGAGTGAGGGGGGCGTAAAAAAGCTCCAAAGAGGATGAATCACTGAAGGGATCTAAACACAAGAAAAGGGCTGCCTGGGTGGATCAGTTGGTCAATCATCTGCCTTCGGCTCAGGCTGTGATCCTGGGGGCCTGGGATCAAGCCCCGCATCAGGTTCCCTGGTGAGTCTGCTGCTCTCTCTCTGCCTGCTGCCCCCTTTGCTTGTGTTCTCTCCCTCTCCCTTTGTAAAATTAATAAATAAAATCCCCCAAAATTTAAAAAATAAACACAAGAAGATTTTCAGGTTCTAATACACCACTTAAACAACTGTACTCCAAGGCAGGCAGCTGAGCTTCATGGAGAAGGTCCTGAGCTGAGAGCCTAAAGGAGCCAGCTATGGGTCTGGCTGATCCTTGGGCCACTGTGTGACTTTGCCGAAGCCATTTCCACTGTCTGACCTTCAGTGTCCTCACTGTTAAACTTGGCAGAGTAAGATGTACCACCCAGCAGGCTACAGGAAATCAAACTAATAACAGTTCCGGACACACAGTAGGGCACACCGAAAATGCTGGTTGAGTTCACAGGTAGAGCTGAGATGATCAACTCATGCACAACGGATGTATGAAAAGGAATTTGTTTTCCTGAAATTGCCCTCTGCCAACAAATCGAAAAACACCACCAATCTGAGAAATGCATGACATTCATGCTCTTATGCTGCTTGGTCCTGAATTTTTTATCTCCCAAGAATAATGACCTCAGCCCTGGGCATTTCCAGGGGATTAATGACCAGCCGAATTTAATGACCCCAGCTCCAGCCTAGAGCCATCCCACATTCCCTGGGTACTCATTAATCCCAGGTAGACCAGCCGCCTCTCTTCTTGCTGCAACAATCATGCCGGAGTTCAGCCCTGCTGCAGGTGAAGGGGCCACTGGGACTCCACGCCTCTACTTCAGTCCCCAGCCTGATCCAAGCTCCAGCCACTGCCTCATTTATTTACAGGGGCAGCCAGACAGTAATTAAAATATGCTAAGGAATTCCCCTGTACCGTGGCGGCTGGAACCAATGAGGAGCTGCCTTCCCGAATACATGCTCCCACCCCTGCCTCCCCTTCAACACACACATATTAACTTTTAGGGAGGCAGCTCAGTATTGCCTCACATTTTATGTAGAAGGATTTCATGAGATTTTAATGAGTTTCTACCACTGGAAAAGAAAGCTCACAAAGGATCCATGCAAATTGCTTTGTCTTGTGCAGAAATCCTAGGATGATGACATGCTTCAATATTTAGTTTCTGTAAGGTATATAGATGTGCTGATAAATGCACACAGGCCCCTAAGCATTTCTGCTGGCACAAGTGCAGGGTGAAATAGTACTGCAGGTGCATGATGTGGTCTGTGGGATGAAACCTCGGGGCTGGATTTCCCCAGTGGATCGTCTGCTGGCAGGACCACAGGCTGGCCTGTGTCCCCAGCACCACAGCTCCTGCCACCACCATCCTCAGTTTGCTCATCTGTCCAATGGGCAAAAATTTACTTCCCCCTGGAAAAATTCTTAATTCCTGTTAACCAACTGAGAAGTGAATCAAACGTCACCATCCTTCTTCCCGGAGACTGAACCAGAAGGAAAAGAAGTTTATGAAATAACTGGCATATAAAAGATGCTTTCATCCTCCCCTCAAGTGTCTGAGATCACCCTTACCTTCTGTATTTCTGGATGAGAAGACTAAATTCAGCAAGTGGCACTGTGGAGAGAGAAGAATCCCAGGGACCATAGTCCTCCATTTTGCCTGGAAGGGCAAGCCAAGGAAGGATTTCTGGACTAGAGTTATAAGCTAAACGGTACAAGCCAGACTGGAGGACCACCTTTACACAGCAATGCCGGCTAGTCTGGGTGACTGGAGAAAGCAGGATCTGAATGAAGATACCAAGACCCAGGGACAGGGGAGATGCCAGGAGACCTGAATCATAGCACGGGAATTCCACTTAGCCTGAGCTGAAGAAGTGCTCTTTTAAGAAATACCTCTCTATCTAATTTGTGTATGTGTATATGTATACAGACACAGCTCATGCACGTATACACGTATTTGTATAGTTTTAATAATATTGACTTACACAGATGCTCAGTGTTTAAAACCCTCATTCAAAATTCACGTACCAAGAGTGGGCAACTTTCCTTTCAAACCATTTTTGCTCCTTTGTCTTTTCATTTCACAACGGAGCAACATTTTGATTTTAGAAATAATATAGGTTCAAGGCACCTGGGTGGCTCAGTTGGTTAAGCGACTGCCTTCGGCTCAGGTCATGATCCCGAAGACCCGGGATCGAGTCCCACGTCAGGCTCCCTGCTCGGCGGGAAGCCAGCTTCTCCCTCTCTCCCTCCTCCTGCTTGTGTTCCCTCTCTCGCTGTGTTTCTCTCTGTCAAATAAAAAAAAAATTTAAAAAAAATCTTTAAAAAAAATAAATAGGGGCGCCTGGGTGGCTCAGTTGGTTAAGTGGCTGCTTTCGGCTCAGGTCATGATCCTGGAGGCCTGGGATCAAGTCCCGTATCGGGATTCCTGCTGCGGCGGGAAGCCTGCTTCTCCCTCTCTCAGTCCCTCTGCTTGTGTTCCCTCTCTAGCTGTGTTTCTCTCTGTCAAATAGATAAATAAAATCTTTTAAAAATAAATAAATAAATAAATAAATAAATAAATAAATAAATAAATAATATAGGTTCATCATAGAATAAAATATGTTCACATATTTCACAAATGGTTAAGGAATAAAATAAAATCCACCCAGTAATCCACTAACAAGTGGTCTGGACACAACTTTCTAGGGGAGAGAGGAGAAAGATACGTGACTTCTGGATCTATCCGTCTCCTTCCAGTCTCACCCCTGTAAAGACAGGGACTGTCTTTGCTGTCTCTGAATTTCCAGGGCCTGCTTAGGGCCAAGTGTATACCACCATATCTGCTCCTGGATGAACAAAAGGTCATGAGATGCAGGAAAGAAGCCAAATCCACTTGTTATATTGTCATTGGTTGATCCATGAGTGGTGGGAATTTTTCAAGTCAGAAGTTATGATGACCCTTTGGATTGGATGGTATTAGGAACAGAGCAGGTAGCTTCTGAGTATTCAAGGGTCAAAAAAAGTCTTAAGGAAATTGATAATGGCATAAACAGCAATTGATGCATGTTACCGTGTTGTGCCGACACGACCCCATTTGGTCTTCATGCGGACTGTGTGAGAAAGGTTCTACCGGCCCCGAGTTCAAATGAGTCGATGAAAATTCAGAACAGGCAAGTTGTTTCCTGGAGGCCAAATACCTAGAAAGCTCTAGAGACTTGGATTCAAGGACTAGATATAGTAAAACCAGCTCCTAGGCTCTTCTCCGAGGTGCCCAGTAATCAATAGTTTCCTGTTTACCTCTTAATTTCTCCTTCTTTCACTCTCTCCAAACTCCAGAAATCCAGAGCTAATTCGGCTTAAGTTTTTCTGAACACATTAAAACAGCCCCTTGTAGCTACTAACTTAAAATGAGGAAAAAAAAAAAAAAAAAAGAGGAAGAAGTCAGGAAAAAAGGTTTTTGCTGTTTTGTTTTTGTTTTTTTGTTTTTTTTGTTTTTTTGTTTTTTACCATTGAGGAATCCAAAGCACAGAGAGAGGTGTGACTCTTCCAATGTCACTCAGGGTACAAGTGTTGATCTTTCCAATTCCTTCCAGCACCTCTCTTCATCCCTGCTAAGCAACACTTGCTACGACCTTCCAGGTTCGCCCATCCCAAAGGCCTCCGCTGCCACAAATTATATATATTGTTTAGGTGAGTCCTTGGATAAATTTAAGTCATTGTTTGAAACGCACGCCTTCTTCTGTTGTCTCTGCAAAAATTTTCGGTCGATTAAGCAACAATAACGTGGATTATTCTATGGGTATCTCGGGATGCTCGCCTGGAATACTGTCTATGAATTCCATTGTATTGTAGTCAATTAAACTCCATTGTCTATAAAAGTCACCTGTCTGACTTGGGGGAAAGTAGCTATGAATGCAAAAGGCTCAACAACGTGTTGGAAGTGAAATCTAACCACGTAATTTATGCCACTCAGCTTGAAAGGAGAAAGAGAAAGCAATATTTTTGGTACTGGGAAGCTGTGTGGTGATTTTATGAGACCATTCTGATTGCTAAGGGTTGTTGATGGGGGAGGGAGGTGCCCAAAGTTGAACCGCTTCTGAAAACTAAGACAAGGAAGACAAAGAGTACTTTTTTGTCATTCTTTGCGCAAATGAAAGAAACTTGTCATTCCAACTTCACAAGACGGTGCTCAAAGATGAAATGTTCAACTCCACTGGGACAGCCATTTTTTTTTTGCTGTTATTACAGAAGAAAATTATAACCATAAAAATGTCCAATTTAGAAAAAAAGGTGCCATTTTAGTGTCATTTGCATAAAAGCTGTTACACACAAATTGTTATAAAGACAAATGTGTAGTACTCTTGTTGAAAATTGCTTATATCTTGGGTACTTCGTCTCAAACGACATAAAGGCCTCTTCAAACTGAAATTCATTCTCAGGTAAATAAAGCTGAAAGCGAAATTTCACCTATTTGAAAGTACGTGAGTGGTTTTTCATGTTGTCTTAAACAGGTTCTGAGAGGCTGGCCCTCTCCCTCCTCCCACTGCCGCCCGCCCGCCGCCTCCCCTGTGCTGGAGGTGCTCCCCATTTCCCCATAGGATCCAGTGATGCCCTTGGTACTGATGCCAGTGATGGGTCACATCCCCAGAAACCGAGGTGGGCGCAGGAAGGGGCAGCTGCTGGAGAGAAAGAGGCCTAAGTTGGGAAGGGGCTGAGGACTCCTGTCTTCTCTGAAATTAAACACTTGGAAGGCAAATGTTTCCCAGCTCACCTACCACGCCGATCCTGCACTCACACACTACAACCACCAGAGTTTCTGGGATCACTTCAACTTCTGCCGTTTGTGATTTTCTATGCTCCTTCTTCTGCCTGGAATTATCTAACTAATCCTGAAAATTTTCAGCTTATCCTTTAAGAATCATCTTATGGGACTGATTTTTTTTTCTCTTACTACCCATTGTCAGTTGGTTCCTTCCTCCTCTGCCGTTCCCACCCAGATATTAATTTCCGTTCATTACTATTAAGTGATTGATTAATATTAATTTATCACACCTACCACAACCCGTAATGACTCCCATCCCTACAGTCCCTCCCACTTGATGACAGAACCATGTCTAGCACATTTCTCTATTCCAGTCCCAAGGCCATGACTGTCATAGAGCAACCACCAGAAACAGTCCTACAAAATGAGTGGATGATGGCTATCTAGTCACGTGAGGCATTGCCCATTGAGTTTTTTGGGGGGACAGTCCTCCTCATCCCCCGCTCCTCAGTCTCTGGAAAACACCATCCTGTTCCCTGCTTTGGAATCATGCAGTAGATATCCTTCTATTACTGGCATCTTTCATGTAGCATAATGCTCTCTAGGTTCATCTGTGTTGTTGCAAATGATAGGATTCCCTCTTCTTAAAGGTTGAATTCTATGCCATTGTACATATATACCATATTTTTCAGCTTTACTGAAGTGTAACTCGTGTACAAAAATTACGTAAAATTAAGGCATACAGTTGTGTGAGTTTGGACATATGCACACCAATGTTACCATCACGACAGACATAATAAACATATCTATCACCTCCAAAAGTATCCTCGTCTCCCTTTGGTTGTGCGGGTGTGTGTGTGTGTGTGTGTGTGTGTGTGTGTGTGCCAAAAACACTTTACATATCTATCCGCAACATAGTTTTTGCAGCTTTGCTGAGGTATAGTCCACAAATCAGATTGCAGTGTAGAGCAGTGATGATTTGATATTTTCCTAAGTGTAGACGTTATGAAATGATGCCCACCATCAAGTTAATTAACATACTCATTCCCTCACATACTTTTTTTTTGGTGAGAATGCTTAAGATCTACTCTTAGTAAATTTCAAATACACAATACAGTTTATTAACTATAGTCACCATGTTCTACTCTAGGCTCCCAGAACTTATTCACTTGTAACTGAAAGTTTATACCATTTCACCAACCTCTCCCCCTTTCTCCCTCCCTCTAGACCGCGACAAAATAAAAATGAGACTCTATCAAACTAAAAAAAGGTTCTGCATAGCAAAAAAAAAAAAAAAAAATCAACAA
>PITA01008251.1:66500-85962 GCA_004023965.1 Spilogale gracilis | reverse complement strand
CCCATCCCTGCCCCACCATCTGCAAGTGTCCCTCCCCAAGCCCACAGGAGCCCTGGCCCACCGGCCATCCCCTGGGTGCAGTCACCTGCTGGTACTTTATTCCCAGGAGCTGGACCCACAACTTTCAGGTCCCTTTGGGCAGCCTTTCCTCTTTCTTCCCTGGGCTAGTTCCCCCCAATAAGGAAGGCAGCTCTCCTCAACTTATACTGTGACCTCACATAAGAAGCTAGGCCTGGGGCGCCTGGGGGGCTCAGAGGGTCAAGCCTCTGCCTTCTGCTCAGGCCATGATCTCAGGGTCCTGGGATCAAGGCCCGCATTGGGCTCTCTGCTCAGCAGGGAGCCTGCTTCCTCCTCTCTCTCTGCCTGCCTCTCTGCCTACTTGTGATCTCTCTCTCGCCATCAAATAAATAAATAAAATCTTTTTAAAAAAAAGGAGGAGAAGAAGAAGAAGAAGAAGAAGAAGAAGAAGAAGAAGAAGAAGAAGCAGCAGCAGCTAAGCCTGTGTGAACACAGCCCCGAGGCAGGAACTCACAGTCCCCGCGCCCTGCCGGGTGGTCTGCTTCTCCAACAAGGGGGCTTGTCCGACAGAGGGGCGGCCCCTGCTGAGTTTTCAGGGCTCGAAGCTCTGCAAACAGCAGCGCAGATGAGCTGGAGCGGATATGTAGGTTCGGGAATCACTTGGACCCCGTGTTGGAACAAACACCCACAGTTCCCATCCGGTGCCGTTTCTGGGGTTTGGAAACACAAGGGAAGACAGTCACACCAGTGCAGCGACCGTCTTCCTGTCCCCCAGGAACCAGGAGCGTGACAGGGCTTCGAAGCGGTGCCCTCGCTGGCCCCTGGCCTCGGATGCGGGCTCGTCTGTCTTCTCCAGGCACAGGCAGATGACCCCAGATGCCATCGCTCTTCCTGGGGCTCCACGAGCTCGCTCGAGTTAGAGGCCTACTTGCTGTTGGGTTTACTGAGGCCCCTTCCTGGGGTCCTGGATGGCCCCGCAGCTCCATTCGCCCCTGAGATCTGACTCCCTGAGGAACCAGTGTTGGGGCACCTTGTACATCACTTCTCTGTTGCACGAATGGGACGGGACGGCGGGGCTGAAAGCTTCTGTGCTGTCCTCAGCGCCATGGCTTACTGGCGGAGGGCGGCTTCTCGGCAGCCAGAGGGAAGGCCACCAAAGGAACTGACCTCCTGAGCGGCCTCACAACCGTGGGGGAGGGGACACTGAGGCGCCTGTCCTCCTTCTCCCCTTGCCGTTTACTTCCAAAGTTACCAAGTGCCCACGAGTCAGCATCTGGCCTTGAGTGAAGTCTGGAGCCCTTCAGGGTCCCCAACCCGCCTTCACACTCCCCTCCCACCGCATCTCCTCACCAGCCCCACTCGGGTCAGCCTGCGGCTGTCTATGCCCAAACAGACCCGTAAGCTTCCAGACCCTCAGGTCTCCCCACCCAGCCCAGGGGGACACCCGTCCCCTACCCTCAAGCGCTGCTCACTCGCAAGGCTCTTTTCCCCATGTGCACACGCTCAGAAGAGGCCCCGCTTTCTGGTGACCGGGTTACAGAAAACCTGACTCTTGCAGCGCTGCCACCCCGGGAGCTGATGGTCAGGAAGCCCACCCCAGCTGCTCTGGCTCGGGGTCTCGGCCTCAACCCCGCCAGATTTGGGGTGGACGCGTCTGCGGTCAGGGGCTGAGGGAACAGCCTCCACAGCATGCCTCTCCAGTAATTTCCACCACTGATTTCTTAAAAACACATTCTTTTCTGGATTCCTTCTACATAACCATCTTAGAGGAAACCGCGTGGGCTCCCCGGTCTTACCTTGTGCCGATGCAAACTGCCGGATCTGCCTGGGGAACAGGTGTGGGCTGTTTAACAGGCCAGTAGAAGCTTCTGGGCTACAAATCAGACTACAGTGAAGAAGTCTGCACTGTGATGTGTGTGGACAGTGACATTCAGAGCACGACCTTATTGTCCAAGTCCCCTGGGACGATGGCTGGAGCCCTGATGACCGCAGCCAGCTGCCAAGTGCTCAGTCTTAATGTGACAGGAACAGGGCTGGTGGCTGAAGGACAGACAGTCACTCACAGAGTAGTTGAGCCGTTGCCTGGGCTTGGAAGCCTCATGGGACATGGCAGTTCCCAGTACTCCTTAGGGACGCTCAAGAATGTATGACATCTTCTCTCATTAGGGCCGTGCTTGAGTCAGGACTCCTGGAATTCAAAACTGGAGCCGGACGGAGGAGTGAAATAAAATGTGAGGGTTCAAACAGAGCTTCTCAAGACGTCCACAGAAGCACACGTAATCTTCTCAGATGTGGGACGGATGTGGCTAGAAATTTCCAGTAAAGGAATGTGAGTAGACTTCATGGATTTTAAGGTCCCCAAGAAGAAATAACCTTTGACAGGGAATAAAAGGTGCCCTCAAGCTGGTCTCGACGTACGTTCCTGCAGGCTGACACAGGACTTCTTAACCCACTTACAGCCCCTGTTCCATCCCTTGTCCTCTCTCCAAGGACAACATTCTGAATGACAGAAAACAAAAATCAAATAACTTGTTTTCTTTCCTTTAAGTACGACTCCCTAACCCAGGTTTGGTGACTCTAAGGACTCAGAGGACTTACACTAGCAGCCCCAGAATTTCCTCCCTTCGTTCTATCAGTCGCTCCATTGTTAGGTCACGAGGCGGGGGTCTGTGCAGTGTCCCCGAGGGCGACTTTGATGTGATCAAAGAGGATCCCATCCCTCTGCTACGAGTTCTCTACAGAGACCAGTGTCTCAGTTTGCAGAATTGCAGTGTTGTGAGAACTAAGTCAAATGAGCGCTATCCAGGGGCCCTTGTGGTTAGAGAAGAGCAGAAGGTAGAGGAGTCAGGAGCTGGCTTTAGACGTCAACAGGCACTCACGTGCATTCAGAGGCTGCATTTATGTTCTAGCTACTCATGGCAGATGAAGAAGAATCCATGACTCTCAGCTCATGTTCCCGGCCCAACACTTGCTTCTCTTCCCCACTAAACAATAGTAATAAAAGGGGCACCAGATACCAAGTCACATGTGATGTCCTTACTGAAGAGAGAGTGGTGATTAAAATTCTAAAGTTCCTGCAATATCTTTAGAGCTAGGGGATTGAAATGGTCTTTGAAGCCGAATGTCTTTTTCTTCTGGGAAGTCACTCCTCAGGGGAGAGACCCTCTTCTGGGAAGGAGATGTTTGCAGCCCTGTGGCTCTGGCTCCGGGGAGGCTAAGCTCTGCACGATAATGTAAAGGTTGTAATCATTGTGGTCAGCGTCTCATTTCTGCAGACTGTGACTATTTAATTTTCTTTTCCAAATATGGATTTAGGCTACAGTGTGCCAATATTTTATTGCTTATTTTTGAGGAATTGGTGCACAGTTCTTCACAGGCACTGTTGAGAAAAAAAATCCACAGACTATAGGACACGCATGCAGGCCTGACCTTCTCTTCACTTTTACGTACTGGAGAGAAAACGTTGAAAAAGAAAAAGGCAAAGAAGTCAGGTATGGCAAGGTGAGGACAGATAAAAGAGGGGAGAGAATCAACTGGGTTTAGGGTGGCACAGAACACAGACTATATCCTGGGCTATGAAACAAGTCTCAGTAAATAAATTTAAAATGAATGACCATATAGCATTAAACTAGAAACCAATGACAGAAAGAGATCTGCAAAAGCCACAAATATTTGGAAGTTCAGTGATGAGCTTCTAAATAGAATGTGTAGGTATTTTAAGCTGAATGAAGATGAAAACACAACATACCAAAATTGTGGGGTGCAGCTAAAGCAATGCTTAGAGGGACACGTATAGCTCCGCAGGCTTACATTAGAAAGTTCTGACGCCCGTGATCTGACCTTCCATTTTATCAGTCAACCACTAAGTCCTGGCAGCTCTACGTCAGGGATATTTCTTAACCAGTTATTTCTCTCCATCATATGATTGCAGTCTCCTGAGTGACCCCCCATCTCCAGTCTTGCCTTCCTCCAACCTCAGTCTCCAGTCTCTCCTGTCCAGCTGCTCTCACCGCTCTTTCTGTCTTGTATTGCAGCCCTGCTGATCTTCTCTGGCTCCTTGGAGTTCTCATGCCTTCCTGTGTGTCTTCTGACACACACGTTCCTCCACCCTCCACACCTGTACCTCTAGTTTACCCCAATAAGTCCCATCCACAGAAATATCCTAGCTTATATATCTTTTCCTTCTGGAAGCCATGCTCCTTCTGTCGCTCCTATGATAGCTCATGCTTCTTTTATGGTAGCATTTGACACATCCTCAAAATGTGTTGCCTCGTGTCTCTTCCCCACTGGATGGGGGGACAGCAACCAGGTCTTTTATATTTGATATTGCATATCTGGTTTCTACCATAACTTATGTGACTGCAGATGCTAAATGCATATTTGAAAATGAATAAAAGCCTACTTTAGGGGGACACCTGGGGGGCTCAGTCATTAAGCGACTGCCTTCAGCTCAGGTCATGATCCCGGAGACCCGGGATTGATTCCCACATCTGGTTCCCTGCTCGGCGGGAAGCCTGCTTCTCCCTCTCCCACTCCCCCTTCTTGTGTTCCCTCTCTTGCTGTGTTTCTCTCTGTCAAATAAATAAATAAAATCATCCAAAAAAAAAAAAAAGAAAGAAAGCCTACTTCATTGGAAATATGACCACTATGTTTGTGGTTACAGGTCGACGAGGTCTGGATTTTTGGGTCACAGCTTGTGGTCCGCATCAGTTGTTTCCAGGTATCTCCTGGCTCTTCCACCTTGAAAACAGCCCTGAATTCTCCTTGGGAATCGGTACGGTTCCTGGGATACACACGCCTACCCGGGCTCTGACAGTAAATATTCACCATCGAGAAAGCTGATCTGCTTGTGGCTTCAGCTGCTTGAAGCTGCCAAATGTTCAATTAAATGAGTTATTGGGATTCCCTAAAAGCCTCCAGGGTCCTCCTGTTTTATCATCTTCCCATCACAAAGGTGCCAGGTGCCTTCTCTGGCAGTCATCCTGTCATGTTTCCTGGCAGGACTAGTTAGGAGTACCTGGGCGATTGCCCAGCCCTCTAGAAAGAGCAGAAGCAACAGCTTGGCAGGTGCTGGAGTGAAACAGGCCCGACACCACAAGGAGATGCAGCAGATAGAAATAAAAAAGGAAAACCAATGTGGAATTAATCAAAATTTAAACAATATCCCTCCTTTAATATTTTTGCATGTATCAGGCAAAAGGAAATGGCTATCTGGCCAAAAGAGAAGACGCTCTGTCTTTTCCATATATTTTTCAAAATCACAACATGAATTGTCTTCTTCCTGATAATACAAATAGTTCATGCTCACTATAAACACTTGGGACGTTTTAAAAAGGTATAGAAAAGAGAAAGATTACCCAAAACAGGGCACGAAGTAACCACCAGTAAGTTCTAATACATTTCCTTTCAGAAGTTTTTATACATGTGATACAGTTGTTTATTTTCCTTTTCAAAATTCAAACATAGGGAGGGCCTGGGTGGCTCAGTTGGTTAAATGACTGCCTTCGGCTCAGGTCACGATCCCGGAGACCCAGGATTGAGCCCCACATCAGGCTTCCTGCTCGGCGGGAAGCCTGCTTCTCCCTCTCTCACTCCCCCTGCTTATGTTCCCTCTCTAGCTGTGTTTCTCTCTGTCAAATAAATAAATAAAGTCTTAAAAAAAAAAAGGAAGCTTCCAGCTATTTCATTAAAAGAAAAAAAAATCTTTAAAAAACAACAAAAAAAATTGAAACGAATGTTGTTGCACGTCACTTGTGTCTGCATACGTGACTCCAAGAAGCCCTGTGTACATCCTTCCATGTGTAGATATGCTATAACTTACAGGAAACACTTCTGTTGTTGAACATGTGGACAGTAGGATAAGATACTTGTTTCATTTTCTATCTTTAAGTTGCACATGTATACTTTATAAGTGCTTTTGAATCCATGGTATTTTTTTTTTACAATAAAAAGTTAAAGAGGGGCACCTGGGTGGCTCAGTTGGTTAGGCAACTGCCTTCGGCTCAGGTCATGATCCCGGAGACCCAGGATCGAGTCCCACATCGGGCTCCCTGCTCGGCGGGAAGCCTGCTTCTCCCTCTCTCACTCCCCCTGCTTGCGTTCCCTCTCTGGCTGTGTTTCTCTCTGTCAAATAAATAAAATCTTTAAAAAAAAGTTAAAGAAAAAAGATGGGACTATAAAGCAACAGAATTCCTTTTTCCTTAGAATTATGATAAAAATGTGAACTATGCTTACTCTGTGTATCTTGTTCCCTCACTGTTGAGTTGAAGGAACCGAACTCCTCAGCCAAGATCTCTTTCTGTTCCTACATTCTGTCATTCAGCACAGAGCAGGCTGGTTTGAAGGGACCTTGAGAGGACATCTGGTCTATCTCCATACTTTCCAGAAGAATTTTCAGTTAATTAAAACCAGTCCAGACAAAAGTGAACCAGTTTGATTTGGAAATCCCACTCTGTCTCCTCAGGAAGAAATCACACAGTCTTGTCATATAATTAAATGTCTGCGAATTCTTCCTTCTGACTTACATGGCTGGTTTATGTTTTAGAGCCTCTTTTCAAACAATGGGACAACACATTCAACCTTAGAAAGCTTGGGGAGACTAAGTCTAAATGGGGATGCCCCCCAGAAATGCCTTGGCTCCCCACAGCCAGCCAGAGCTCTCGACCTATCCCGAGAGCACACACAATGGAACATGTGTGGAGAGGAACCCTGGGCGAATGTGCTCTCAGGCCAGATAAAAATCTCTGTCAAGTTGATGAAGATAACCGTGTTCAGTGATCTCTCCGAGGAGAACCTGCCTGATGTGTGTCAATGTTCCTACACGGCAGGGATACGCAAAACCTTCTATTTCAATGAAACTGTTTTCTTTTTCTTTTTTTTTTTTTGAAACTGTTTTCTGACACCGTGGAAGGAGCATTCTGTTTCTCAGAACCCCTGAGACTGAACTTCACTGGAAATCAGGTTAGCTAGAGCTCAATTTAATCATTGTGTGACCTGACTGGGTATATGCAATATCCTACTTTATGTTGTTTTTATTCTCAATTTCATCTCACTATTCCCTTAGGGGCTGCAGAGCAGGAGTGGGCGGCAAAGTAATGAAGTGTGGTAAATGTGGTCAAAGAGAAATAGGACTACAAATACTTTCCTTTGTTTCATCTTAGCATCTCCATATACAGTGTGGCTTACTTTAGTTTACAAAGTCCCAAAACTAGTTCTTAGGAGGAAAAAGGCAAGCTGAATTTATTGCCGTGGGAAACAGAGCTTGCTCAATTCTATCACATAGAAGTTCTTTGTTTTACAGATATGCCATGAAAGTCTGGGTCATGATCATTAACCGCCATTTATACAAGGTGCCCAAGCAAGCTCGCTGAAGATCATGGGCACCTTCTGAGCCGGTGCACTGTGTGGGCAGCCCTGCGTCCTCCTCAGCAGCGGTAAGGCAATTGCGTGACCTGGATGAGTTCATCACGGAAATACGGTGATGCCCCGTGGATTCTGGAAGCCTCAGTCATGATCTCTGAGGGGACAGGTCTTTCTGCTGGTAACGGAGAGAAGCCCACACTGGCTTCTCAAACAGGTCTCGGTGCTGGAAGCTGGGAGGACTTTCAGGTCCTCCAAATAAGAGTGGGTCTCGAGGGAAACAGAGAAGAGAGGGAAGGATGGCTTCTTCCAATGTCCACGTTCCACACAGCACTCCCAGCCCTCCCTCCGCCTGGGACGCCCTGAGGGGGGTGAGAAGAGTCTGAAGGGAGCGACTTTACATGGGGCAGAGAAGCAGAGAAACGATGAAGGACTGCTTATTGGAGGAAGGCTTTTGAAGGGTCCTCTGTGTTCAGAGGTCGCCAATACCCATGAAAATGATGACACAAATGTGTCTTCTAAATCCTTCTCTTATATCACATATTTAAAAAAATCTTGATAATCATGAAGCAACGTGACTTAGCAGAAAAAGATGCTGCACTGTTGTTCCATTTGTCACTGTCCAGGTGATCGGGCCCCTCTGCCTCGCCGGCCCCCACGTGTCTCCAAGGCCGGGACTTCCACGGGCCCTCACAGAGGGCAGGGAGAGAAGGACACTGACAGGTCCCCTGGGAGGGAAACGCGGGATGCCACGGAGCCCCGCCCCCCCCCCCCCGGCAGGTAGGGGGTCTGCAGTTCCTGGAGGAACCAGCGTCTGTGGGAGACACGCACGGGTGCCAAGCAGGGAAAAGACCTGTCACCTCCCAGCCCAGGTAGATCAGGATCTCCCCCTGTGCCCTGGACGGGGACACACTGATGTCCCGACAGCTGGGGGCATCGGACTCTGGTGGCAAGACCTCCCCGCTCCTCTTGAAGGGCTGTCCTCGACACAAGTGGCGAGCACGGCACACGTACCTGCTCATGTCGCTCATCCTCCTGTTCCCAGGGGCTTGCCTAGCGGTGCTGCTGGGGAGCCCTGCTCTTTGTCCTCGTTCCTACACTGTGCCATTGGACTGGTCCCCTACTGCCGTGTAACATACGAACCCTGAAACTCAATGGCTTAAAACAACCGTGAAGGTTTCTCTCTCGTGGCTTCTGTGTGCCTGGGATTCGAGAATGGCCTGGCTGTGCGGGGGGGACCACGTGCGCTGTAAGGAGGAGAGGGGGCGCATCACGGGGAGGCATCTTGCACGTTCCTAATAACGCTCCTGACATTTTGAATGAAGCCCATATCCCATTGACTCTCCCCCTCCAACTTGCAACAATGACCATAACTGTGAATTCTGTCCCTGCAAACTCCATTCCTAAACAATTAGGTTTTTGCTTGGTTTGGGGGGAGGGGAGCATTTCCCTCCTCTCTTTAAGGTTTAGGTGATGCTCTAGGACTTGGCTATTGCTTGATTAAACCCCCTATATTCCACAGTATGGTTACTTGTATTTGCTTTTCAGGTTAACAAAGGAATGGTTTTCTTTCTTTCTTTTTTTTTTTTTTTTTAAGATTTAATTTATTTATTTGACAGAGAGAAACACAGCCAGAGAGGGAACACAAGCAGGGGGAGTGAGAGAGGGAGAAGCAGGCCTCCCGCCGAGCAGAGAGCCCGATGCGGGACTCGATCCCGGGACTCCGGCATCATGACCTGAGCCGAAGGCAGTCGCTTAACCAACTGAGCCACCCAGGCGCCTCTGGAATGGTTTTCTAATGTACTGTTGTTCTTTATATTGAACCCTGAAACAAATCTATGAAATAAAAAAATAATACCTTCAACTCTTATTGGTCACACATCGCTGCCATGGGACTGCCCTCTGCATTTTCCTCGGGGTGATCCTTTAGCATCCTCATTACGTGGATAAGGCTTGATTAAAACTGAGTTGGATGCAGAGATTATAGGTGTTTTTTTTGTCCCCCCACCCCCCGCCAGAACTCAGATGAATTGATCTTAAAAATGAGGTCCACAAAGTAAAAATCATGCAATATGACTGTAGACCTAAGGTCAATTCATTCTTTTCACACTGACCATTTCTAGTTAAGACTTCTAAGAGTGCCTGGCCTGAATCAGCCGAAGAGCTCATGCTACAGCCCTGCACTTCCGTTGTCCTGTGCCCTTACCACTCAACCCACATGCCTCTGTTGGGATTTTGAGTTTGCGGACCCTCCACGCCGCTGCTCTCTTGCAACCTCCCATCCCTTTATTTCCGTAATGTAGCTCATTCCTGGGTACCCACCATCTTTCAGAGACTGGTCAGAACGCAATCCTTATGACCTACAGCCCCACCTTACTATTTTACGATCCCAAAGGAAAGCCACTTCAGCACTCTACACTATGTGAAGGTTGTTATTTGTTTTCCATTTTTCTCTTTAAAAACAAACCCCTGGGCACCTGGGTGGCTCAGTGGGTTAGAGCCTCTGCCTTCGGCTCAGGTCATGATCTCAGGGTCCTGGGATCGAGGCCCACGTCAGGCTCTCTGCTCGGCAGGGAGCCTGCTTCCTCCTCTCTCTCTGCCTGCCTCTCTGCCTACTTGTGATCTCTCTCTCTCAAATAAATAAATAAAATTTAAAAAAATAAAAATAAATAAAAATAAAAACAAACCCCTGTGTCATATAGCACACACACACATTGAAAAGTACACAATAAATACATAGGTACAGTTTAATAAGTAGTTATAAATCAGTGCCCATATAACTGTCACCCAGGACAAGCAATAGATCAGATATTGCCAGTGTCCCAGAGGCCTGGCCTACCATCGACCTGCCCCAGCCATGCTCTGCTCCCTCTT
Organism: Spilogale gracilis; assembly: GCA_004023965.1. Lineage (NCBI taxonomy): Eukaryota > Metazoa > Chordata > Mammalia > Carnivora > Mephitidae > Spilogale > Spilogale gracilis. The sequence continues at coordinate 75,711 of PITA01008251.1, read as the reverse complement.
GAGCATCACTATGCTGAATTTGTAAATAATTCCCTTGATTTTCTTTATAATTTTTACACGGTTCTTTTGCTTGATCTGACATCAGTTCACTGCTCTGATGATAGGTTCATTTAGTATAAAGTTTGGCAGAAAACCATTTTTTTAAAGCTCCAATTAAATTGTCAATAGATTGCTTTTTCTTTGTTCCCAAGAGGCATACGTATGTTGCAGAAACCTTTCTCTTGCTTATGTGGTTTTTAAGGATTATATGGTTGTCTGCAGAGAATTAACATTTATATTAGCAAAGATTTCTTTGTTTAATATATTGCAGCCTTTAAACAGCACTGAGAGGAAGAATAAGATATTATAGCAAAAATCCTTAAACAACATGGATGAATTTTTCCTGTTTTGAACTTCACATGCATGGAAGCTCATTCACATCTCACTTCTTATCATGTAAGGTTCATAATGGCCGTTTCGATGACCTTGGAGCCATCACGAGCAGCAAGAGAATGAAGTCTCAGCACCGTCTGCCGCACTCCTCGGTCTCCGCGGTTGGAGCCTGACCACCAGTACCGATTGTTGTACTTCTCACAGCTTTGTATAACTCTTGCTGCTGGAGAGTAAGTTCTCGCTCTTTGTTTTCTGTTAAGAGTCTTTGTTTATTTGTGACTTCCGCATGCCCCTGTCAACTTTAGAATAAGCTTATCAAGTTCTAAAAACAAACATGTTGAAATGTGGCTCAAAATCACAACTGAATCTTCCAATTACCCAGTTTCTAGTCAACGAACATGGCGCCGCCCGCCATTTACTTCATATTCTTTAATACCATTCAAAACCGTTCAGTTTTCTCCCTAAAGTTTTTGATATTTCTGGCACTTTTATAGTTTTGATATTATTTTAAATTCTTGGTTTGAGTTATCCTGGATCACCTTGGTGAATCTGGGCAGAGATCCACTGGGGCCCATGTTTTTCTCCTATTCTTCTCACACTAAGGCAGTGCACCCCCACGGTCTCTGGAGGGTGGCGGCTGGTGGTACCTTCGGCTTGGGCACAGTCTTCAGGGCCCCAGCAAAACATGTCTCCTACAGAGTGAGGTGGGCATCTCCAGTAGGTTCCCCGCCTTTGGCAGGCAGTCAGCGTTTACAATTCTGTTCCCCTCACTCTTCAGTGTCATTGAAACACAGCTCCATTTCCAGTCTGGGTTATCAAATATCTTAAGAGCAAAAGTGATTTTGAATTCTCTGTTTACCTTTCTGGTTTTCTCTTAGCATTTATACCGGTAATTCTTTCTGTCATTTTGGTTCTTGAACGTTTCTATGAACTTTAAAAAATGTATCCAACATTGTTGGCTGTTTTCTGTGACACGTTTAAATAACCCAGCATCTAGTCTGCCATTATCGAAAACAGGAACTCACCGAGGAAGCTCATTTTCAAATTCTCAGACCAAAACAAGTTCACCAAGTCCAGAGCTGAAGGGAGCAGAGGGTAGGGGAGGCCCTCTGCTTCATACAAGTCCCATGTTTATTTATCTCAGTATGGCAACACTGGTATGGAGCAAAATTAGGAATGGATTTGGGGAAAAATTTTTTTAAATAAAACTTTTAATGGTTTAAACATTATGTTGATAAAATCCCATTGTATTATTCATTTTGGCTGAATGACTATGGTAACGCAGGTTTCTGCTAAGTGTAGGCCCAGCATGCTAAGGCAGCTTGTTTTCCAGAAATTTGAATATTTTATTCCTAAATTATTTTAGTTGTGAATAAGTAGATATATAAGAAACCACAGAACCAACTATGTTTTGCAATATTTCTCCTTGTTTATAACTGGAGATTTCTACTACTTTTATGAGAATATAGGCTACCAGGTGAAAATAATTCCCATCAATGCTCTGGAAACAAAATTTTAAAATATTATGCACATACTATATGTAATTTCTTTCATGGATAAATATCAATAAATAAATATTTAAATTCAGAAACTTAGTAATATAATGAATATATAATAGCAGCCAGGATGATCTTTGTAGAATATAATAAAATATTGATGCTGTGTGTGTGTGTGTGTGTGTGTGTGTGTGTGTGTGTGTATGATTAGGAAAATTTTCTCTGGCAGAAAACAGAATGAAAAACACATGCAATATGTCTTATTAAGAAATATGTCATATTAAGAAAATCAATCATAAACATTTCCCTTAAACACAAAGCTAATAAGCTAAGATGATCAACTCTTTATGCATTTTTCTGTTAATATTGGCAGTAGGTTCCAAAGTTTAAAAAAAAATCATAGAGGAAAAGCTTAAGATGGAAAAATCCTATCCATTTGATACATTTTCACCAGGTATTTGTTCCTGAAGTGTTTTATCCTTTCATTTCAGGTCACAAATGTCCCTTTGATCTTGCCATCCCTTCACAACACAGTGCACGGGTCCTTTCTCCACAGCCAGACTTCCTGCAGGGATCCCAGCGCTTGCTTCCTGCGCCCCTGACCATCTCCCCTTCGGGCTGTAGCAGAAGCCTGCCGTCTCTCAGGTCTCCTCCTGGCTGGGCACTGATGCTGACCTTGCCTTCTCCATGCTCTCCTTTCCTTGGCTCTCGGACTCCTCCCCTGTCTTTCCGACCTTATCCTGGCTGCTCTTCTCTGCACCATCTCCCTTTCCCCATTCCTTTTTTTTTTTTTTTTTTTAAGGCTTTATTTATTTATTTGACAGAGAAAAACACAGCTAGAGAGGGAACACAAGCAGGAAGAGTGAGAGAGGGAGAAACAGGCTTCCTGCTAAGCAAGGAGCCCGATGTGGGGCTCGATCCCGGGAGTCCAGGATCATGACCTGAGCCCAAGGCAGTTGTTTAACCAACTGAGCCACTCAGGCACCTGTCCCCCCTTTCCCCATTCCTTACACACCAATATTGTGTACTCAAAAGTGTCATTCATGCTCTTCTCTTCACTTCCTACACTCACACACATCTTCAATAGTTCTATGCAGATCATTTCCCAAACTCTGTTTCCCTGAGCTTTAATATAGTTGGTCTATCCTGTCTCTATGGCCCGTCTTTATCTTCTGCTAATGCCACTAACTCAGTTCATAATAGACTGAATCAGCCATCTTCTGTCATATTTTCCCCACGATGCCTCCATTTTATGTATTTTTAAAAGGTGACTTCTTTTTTTTTTTTACTTTAAATTTATTTTATTTTTCCAGTGTTCCAAGATTCATTGCCCATGCCCCACACCCAGGGCTCCATGCAACAGGTGCCCTCAGTACCCACCACCAGGCTCTCCCATCCCTCTACCCCCTCCCTCCAAGTCCCTCAGTTTCTTTCTGTGTCCAAAGTCTCTCATGTTTCGTTTCTCTCCCTGAATTAACCTACTTCCCATTTCCTTTCCTTCTCCTACTGTCTTCTTTATTACCCCTTATGCATCACAAGTAAGTGAAACCATGTGATACTTGACTTTTTCTACTTGGCTTATTTCACTCAGCATAATCTCTTCTAATCCGGTCCATGTTGCTACAAAAGTTGGATATTCATCCTTTCTGATGGAGGCGTAGTATTCCAGTGTATATATGTACCACATCTTCTTTATCCATTTATCTGTTGAAGGGCACCTTGGTTCTTTCCACAATTTGGTGATTGTGGCCATTGCTGCAATGAACATTGGGGTACATATGGCCCTTCTTTTCACTACATCTGTATCTTTGGGGTAAATGCCCAGTAGTGCAATTGCAGGGTTATAGGGTAGCTCTATTTTTAATTTTTTAAGGAATCTCCACATTGTTTTCCAAAGTGACTGCACCAGCTTGCATTCCCACCAACAGTTTAAGAGGGTTCCCCTTTCTCTGCAGCCTCTCCAACACTTGTTGTTTCTTGTCTTGTTAATTTTGTCCATTCTGACTGCTGTAAGGTGGTATCTCAGTGTAGTTTTGATTTGAATTTCCCTGATAGCTAGTGACGATGAACATTTTTTCATGTGTCTGTTAGCCGTTTGTATCTCTTCTATGGAGAAGTACCTCTTCATGTCTCTTGCCCATTTTTTGATGTGTTCATCTTCTTTTTGGATGTTGAGTTTGAGTAGTTCTTTATAGATCTTGGATACCAGCCCTTTGTCTTTAGTGTCATTTGCAAATATCCTCTCCCATTCTGTGGGTTGCCTCTTTGTTTTGTTGACTGTTTCCTTTGATGTATAGAAGTTTGCTATTTTGATGAAGTCCCAGAAGTTCATTTTCACTTTTGTCTCTTTTGCCTTTGGAGACGTGTCTTGAAAGAAGTTGCTGTGGCCAATGTCAAAGAGGTTACTTCCTATGTTCTTTTCCAGGATTTTGATGGATTCCTGCCTCACGTTGAGGTCTTTCATCCATTTCGAGTTTGCCTTTGTGTGTGGTGTAAGAGAATGGTCTAGTTTCATTCTTCTATACGTAGCTGTCCAATTTCCCCAGCACCATTTATTGAAGAGGCTATCTTTTTTCCACTGGATATTTTTTCCTGCTTTGTCGAAGATGATTTGGCCATAGATTTGTGGGTCCATATCTGGACTCTCTACTCTGTTCCATTGGTCTATTTCTCTGTTTTTGTGCCAGTACCATGCTGTTTTGGTAATCACAGCTTTGTAATAAAGCCTGATGTCAGGTAATGAGATGCCCCCAGCTTTGTTTTTCTTCTTCGGCAATTCCTTAGTGATTCAGGGGTCTTTTTTGGTTCCATATAAATTTTAAGATTGTTTGTTCCAACGTTTTGAAGAATGTTGGTGGAATTTTGATCAGAATGGCATTGAAAGTATAGATTGCTCTGGGCAGTATAGACATTTTAACAATGTTTATTCTTCCGATCCATGAGCATGGGATGCTCTTCCATCTTTTTGTGTCTTTAATTTCTTTCATGAGTGTCCTGTAGTTCCTTGAGTACAGATCCTTGACTTCTTTGGTTAGGTTTATTCCTAAGTATCTTATGGTTTTTGATGCTATAGTAAACGGAATTGATTCTCTGATTTCCCTTTCTATATTTTCATTGTTAGTGTATAAGAATGCAACTGATTTCTGTGCATTGATTTTGTATCCTGCCACATTATCAAATTGTTGTATGAGCTCTAGTAGTTTGGGGGTAGAATCTTTTGGGTTTTCCACATAGAGTATCATGTCATCTGCAAAGAGAGAGAGAGTTTGAGAGTTTGACTTCATCTTTGCCAAGCTGAATACCTTTTATTTCTTTTTGTTGTCTTATTGCTGTTGCTAGGACTTCTAACACTATGTTGAACAGTAGTGGTGAGAGTGGGCAGCCTTATCTTGTTCCTGATCTCAGAGGGAAGGCTGTCAGTTTTTCCCCATTAAGAATGATATTCGCTGTGGGTTTTTCATAGATAGATTTTATGAGGTTGAGAAATGTTCCCTCTATCCCTATACTTTGAAGAGTTTTGATCAGGAATGGATGTTGTATTTTGTCAAATGTCTTTTCTGCATCAATTGAGAGTACCATATGGTTCTTCTCTTTTCTCTTATTGATTTGTTCTATCACGTTGATTGATTTGCAAGTGTTGAACCACCCTTGCATCCCTGGGATAAATCCCACCTGGTCATGGTGGATAATCTTCTTAATATATTGTCGGATCCTGTTAGCAAGGATCTTGTTGAGAATCTTGGCATCCGTATTCATCAGAGATATTGGTCTGAAGTTCTCCTTTTTGCTGGGGTCTCTGTCTGGTTTGGGGATTAGAGTAATGTTGGCTTCATAGAAAGAGTCTGGAAGTTTTCCTTCTGTTTCTATTTTTTGAAAGAGCTTCAGGAGAATAGGTGTTATTTCTTCTTTGAATGTTTGGTAGAATTCCCCAGGGAATCCATCTGGTCCTGGACTCTTGTTTTTGGGGAGGTTTTTGATCACTGCTTCAATCTCGTTACTAGATATAGGTCTATTCAAATTGTCAATGTCTTCCTGTTTCAGTTTTGGGAATTTATAGGTTTCTAGGAATGTATCCATCTCTTCTAGGTTGTTAAACTTATTGGCATATAGTTGTTGATAGTAATTTCTGATGATTGTTTCTATTTCCTCAGTGTTAGTCATGATCTCTCCCCTTTCATTCATAATTTTATTAATTTGGGTCTTCTCCCTTTTCTTTTGGATTAGTTTGGCCAATGGTTTATTGATCTTATTCTTTCAAAGAACCAGCTTCTAGTTTCGCTGATATGTTCTACTGTATCTCTAGTTTCTGATTCATTCATCTCTGCTCTAATCCTAATTATTTCCCATCTTGTGTGTGGGGGGAGTTGGTTTAATTTTTTGCTGATTTTCCAGTTCTTTAAGGTGTAATGAGAGTTGATGTATTCGAGATTTTTCCATTTTTTTTAATGAGGCTTGGATGGCTATGTATTTCCTCCTTAGGACTGCCTTTGCTGTATCCCATAGGTTTTGGATCGATGTATCTTCATTCTCATTGGTTTCCATGAAATGTTTTCAGTTCTTCTTTGATTTCCTGGTTGATCCACAGATTCTTGAGCAGGATAGTCGTTAGCTTCAAAGTGTTTGATTTTCTTCTGAACTTTTTATTGTGGTTGAGTTCCACTTTCATGGCATTGTGGTCAGAGAATATGCAGGGAATAATCTCAATCTTCTGGTATCGGTTGATCCTGATTTATGACCTAGTATGTGGTCTATTCTGGAGAAAGTTCCATGTGCACTTGAGAAGAATGAGTATTCTGCTGTTTTAGGGTGTAATGTTCTGAATATATCTATAAGATCCATCTGGTATAATGTGTCATTCAAGGTTCTTGTTTCTTTGTTGATTTTCTGTTTAGATGATCTGTCCATTGCTAAGGCCTCCTACAATTAATGTATTTGTATCAATATGACTCTTTATTTTGCTTAACAGTTGGCTTACGTAGTTGCCTGCTCCCATGTTAGGGGCATAAATATTTACAATGGTTAGATCTTCTTCATGTATAGACCCTTTGAGAATGATGTAGTGTCCTTCTGTGTCTCTGACTACCATCTTTAGATTAAAATCCAATTTGTCTGATATGAGAATCACTACCTTGGTTTTCTTTTGGGATCCACTGGCATGAAAGATGGTCCTCCATCCCCTCACTTTCAATCTGGAGTGTCTTTAGATTCAAGATGAGTGTCTTGTAAACAGCATATGGATGGGTCCTGTCGTTTTATCCAGTCTGCAACCCTGTGCCTTTTTATTGGAGCATTTAGGCCATTCACATTGAGAGTGATTATTGAAAGATACGTTTTTATTGACATCATGTTGCCTGTGAAGTTCATGTTTCTATAGATTACCTCTATAAATTTCTGTTCTGTGTCACTCTTGGGTTCATTTCTCTTTTATAGAACCCCTCTTAGTATTTCTTGTAGTGCTGGCTTAATGGTTGCATCTTTTAGATTTTGGTGGTCCTGGAAGCTCTTTATTTCTCCTTCCGTTCTGAAAGTCAACCTTGCTGGATACATTATCCTTGGTTGCATATTTTTGTCATGTAACTTCCTGATATGTCTTGCTAGCCCTTTCTGGCTTGCCATGTTTCTGTGGACAGATCTGATGTTATTCTGATGTTCCTCCTTCTATAAGTAAGGGATCGCTTTCCCCTAGCTGCCCTTAAGACATATTCTTTGGTTTTATGATTCACCAATTTCACAATTATGTGCCTGGAGGTTTTTCTGGCCTCATTGATCTTGGCGGGTGTCCTCTCTGCTTCTAGGACATGAACATTAGTTTCATTCCCCAGATTAGGGAAATTTTCATCCATGATTTGTTCAACTATATCTTCTAGACTTTTCTCTCTCTCAGCTCCTTCAGGGATTCCAATAATTCTGATATTGGAGCCTTTCATGGCATCATTTATTTCCCTTATTCGTTTTCATGGGATTTTAGCTGTTTGCTCCAAGACTTCTCTTGCTCCTCCTTCTTAATCCATCTGTCTTCTAAATCACTGATAGGATCTTCAGCTTCACTTACTCTAGCTATTAGCATATTTAAATTAGATTGCATCTCATTAATAGCCTTTCTAACCTCAGCTTTCACTTCTGTTATTAGGGCTTCCATTTTGAGACTAATGTTCTTTTCCAAATTAGCCATTGCTTGGATGATTGCTGCCCTGAATTCCATTTCTGTCATATTGTTTATGTTCATTTCCGGTAATTCTGTGACCGGGGTTGCAGTCTCAGGGTTCTTCTTCTGTTGGTTGTTCCTCCTCCGAGTCATTGTGGCGAGGAGTGGTTGAAGTGGTGTATAGCTAAATATATCAGCCACTATCCAGGTGAATTGGTCGCTGGAAGGTTTGGAGCAATCAGAATTCACCACCGAAAAGGAAGAAGAAAGAAAAAAGAGAAGGGGAGAAAGGAAGCAAGAAAAGAAACCCCTGGCAGAGTGGGGCCCAGTGGTAGGATTTATATGGTACAAAACTACTACAGGGTAAAGAAAAAGGCCATCAAGAGTAAATGAAGAGATCAAAAAGCTAAGGCCAACCTGGATGACCCCCAAGACCAGTATTTATATAATACAAAGGCAAAAACAATTACCCAGAAACACTGACAGACTAGGGTGGGAAGGCGAGGGAAGACACTCCTTGTGGGCAAGGAAAATATTTCAGATCCTCCCGAGTTTGTCTTGTTATTATTGTTGGAGGAGCCCACTTTCTAAAAATATAGGGAGATTAGTACTGGTTGTATATAGGCGTAGTATTGAATAGGGTTGTAGGATTACCTTGAAGCTTATAACTGTATGTATATTTAAAAGAGAAAATAAAGAAGAGAGAAGAGAGGGAAAAAACAGATAAAACAAACAAACAAGAGGCAACAACAACAGAAAACACAGGAATGTATTTGAAAAAAATTTCAAGGTAAAAAAAATGTTATGGGGTGTTGTATTAAGTATCACGTTGTGATAAAAAGTGGGTTAAAAATTAAAAGAACAAAAACCGTGAGAATGAATTTTTAAGTTTAAAGTGGAAACTTTAAAAGTAAAAATAGAAAAAACTTAAAAAAGCAAATAAGGCAAAAAATTGTATTAACAAAGTGTACAGCTTTTGGAGTAGCACCAGGAGCTTAATATATTGCCCCCCCCCCCCCCCCATGTTGGGGTTTTACAGTTTGGGTGCTGTCCTCCTGTGCTTCTGGCTTGCCTTCTGGGGGCGGGGCCTGCCACGCTGTTTTCAGTCCCTTCTACCTGGGCTGCGTCTCTCCGCCCCCTTCCTAGGGACTGGAGTCTACTGTAACCAGGTTGTCAGGGTTCAGTTCTGGGGGGGGGG